>CM076581.1:1493421586-1493623137 GCA_034641835.2 Pinus albicaulis
GGTCCATTGGGTAGTGGCGCACCTGGGGTCAGATCAATCGGGTGCTTGACCTGGCAGTGCAGAGGAACCCCTGTGGGTGAGGTGAAGATGTCCCCGTACTCCTCCACGACCTTATCCGTTTGTTGTTGTCGTGCAGAGGGGGCCGCATGCAGAGGTCGTGTGTTGCAGTCTGTGCCACAGGGGCGGATCATCAGAAAAACGAATTTCCTGGTTTGGGAAATGAGCTTACTACATTGTTTTGCAGTAACCAAAGAGATAGTCGTAGGGGGTGGTACCTCTGGTATCCTGTACAACTTATTTCCCAAAGTAATAATAACAGCACGAGGTCGAGACTCATACACAGCATGACGCTTCCACAAGTATGGTTGTCCTAATAATACATCAGAAACATCAATAGGAGCAACGTCACATAATACCTCATGCGTGAAGGGCTTGATGCTATAGGGAAGGCGACACTGCCGGCTGACGCGGAGATCTCGTCCTTGGTGAAGCCACCCGATGGTGTATGGATGTGGGTGAGCTGTGGTCGGCAAGCCCAACCGCTTCACGGCGTCTGCTGAAATGAGGTTCTTTTGGCTCCCATTGTCGACAATGGACTGTACAGGGGAGCCCTTTACCCACATCTGGGAGTGGAAGAGACGTTCCTCCTCCTCTGGATCTTCCGGTTCCTCCTTCTGGACCTTTGTAGTGGCAACAGTGGCGTTGGGCTCCGCATCGATAATCTGTTTCCCTTTTTCATTCCCCTTTTCAGGTTCTGATTCGGAGTCGGAGCATGCATCTGACTCAGAAGCCCTCATCTCGGCCACTAGCGACTGCTTGGCCCGACACTCACTTGTGTTGTGAGTGGAGCTCTTATGGAACTCACACCACTTTCCCGTGTCCTTCTTTTGCTTTACGGTGTTGTTCTTTTCTTGTGGCTTTGACGGGTTGTCTTTAGCCGCCATGCTCTGTCCTTTGTTCTGCGGTTTGGAAGCACCTTTTCCTTGCTTTTGATTCACGGATCCAAAGTCTCGCTTCTTCTGTTTGAATTTCTGCTCAATCTTGGCAGCATACCGGTATGCCGTACCAAGCGAGGAGATGTCGAGGAACTCCATTTCCTCCTGAATGTATCTGTGCAGACAGCTGCGATACTTTAACACCAAATGTTTCTCTGAATCTTTGATACCCAACTTTGTGCGCAGGGTATGGAACAGATTCGTCAGCTCGTGCACATCTTGATCCCTTTGTTGTCGCAGCGTGGTCCATTGTATGTACTTGTCCTCATAGCTCCCCACGGGATAGTACTATTCCTTGACGGTGTCTCGGAAAGAATTCCAAGTTGGTACGGCCGAGAACAGAGAGGGTTCTGTCTGGTCCTTGTTCTCACAGTAGGTTTCCCACCAGTCCTTAACATGGGGGGGTAGCTTTGAGGAGTGCAAAAATAATCTTCTCCCGGTCTGAAAAGTCATGAACAGAGAAATATCCTTCTAATAGATTCAACCATCTATCTACGGCATTTGCGTCTATTTGACCCTCAAATATGGGAATGTCAAAATTTACTTGTACCTTAAAGGGAGTCGCAACTCCAGAGTGGCTACTGGATGCAGATGCGCCGCCGGTGGGTAGCCGTTGAAGGATCTGAGCAAAGCTGTCCATCATCGCGTTCCTTTGTTTTTCGAGGGCCTCCTCGAGCAATATTTTGATAGGATCTCCTGCTCCCTCATCTTTCTTTTCGTCCCCCATGGGCGTCCGTCGAGGTTTGCGAGGCTGATCTTGCAAAGGTTCCACCGGATCAAGCCCTAGCTCCTTATACCCCGACCTCGTTGGGGACATGCAAAGAAGGATCGAGAAAAAGCAGACCGCTCTGATACCACTGATCCGGATTTATGCAGGAACGCAACAGAATAAACACATAACCATAAATACAGAGATGCGGCGGAAATAACACTTCATTTCATTAATATCAAAGAACTGAAATTTGCTTACAGACAATGGAAATAAAACTAGCTAGGGTACTGGTAGCTATCTCTGAGAAGAGATGTGGTGGCTACAGACCTCTGAACTGCTTTACAATGAGGCGCGAGGGCCTATTTATTATTGAGAAACAATAGAGAACCCTAAACATCCCAAAAACCTAACCCTAGGAGATGAAGCGCCAAAACTATGGGCCCCGTTTGGGTAAATTGGTGTTTCAACTTCCCAGAGACGTAACTTTGGCATACTATCTCCGTTTGACGCACATGATACATCATTATAAAGCTCTATCCGAGGACTACAACTGTCGGGACGAATTTTATCAAATCCGAGGACTACAACTGTCGGGACGAATTTTATCAGAAAATTCGCTTGCGCTTTCATACCCAAAAAACGTCGTTTTAGGGCCCCAAAACGGCTCCGGAAGTTCAGGACCCGAAAAACTGCTAAAAATAGTAAGTTATGCCAAAACTGAAAAACTGAAAGAGACAATGGTGGGGGCCCAAGTGGAATAGGCAGGTGGCCACCAATATCCACCCGGATCATTCTCTCTAGGAAGCCAAATGGTCCCCATTGCGTTGAGTCCCTCCAAGGAGATGAGGAAACTTCGCCGAATCCTTGGTCCCCGGTGAACCACTTTCCTCGTGCAGAGTTGGTCGCCTTGAGCAACCCGATACGCTGATCTCGCTGTTGACGAGTGTTCTTAATTTGCATGTCCATGATACAATCTGTGGTGGCCTGTTCCATGCAGTCTGGGTTTAACTCTGTTGGTGTGAGTTGTTCTGCAATGTCCGAGGTGTCCAGTAGAGGTGGAAAGTAAGGACGAAGGCGATCCACATTGAAGACTCGGTGCAGACCAAGGAATGGTGGAATACTAAGCTCGAAGGCATTGTTACCTACAGCCTTGGTGATGGTGTACGGCCCGTATCGGAGCGGGCGAAGCTTGCGGTGAGGTCCAGTGAGGCGCTCCTTCTGCAAATGTAGCCATACTTTGTCGCCCACCTGGAAGTGGTGTGGCACCCGGTGTTGATCATGGCGCTGCTTATACTTCGCATTGGCTCTGTCCAATATATCATGAACCTGTTGGCGGATGTGTTGAATGCGCTCGATGAAGCTACTTGCTTTGTCAACTTCAGACTGGACATGAGCTGAATCGGCCTGAGCAGCTGCAAATGGCATGGCTACATCAATGGGACATAGTGGCTGGAATCCCAAGCCCACCTGAAAGGGGCTATGGCCAATTGAACTGTGGAGAGCCCGGTTATAACTATGTTGTACATAAGGGAGGCTCTCGTCCCATGTGCGTGGATGCTTTGAATTGTACATGCGCAGAATGTGTACAATCATTCTGTTGACGACCTCTGTCTGGCCATCCGTTTGGGGATGGAAAGCTGTGGACTTGGTGAGCTTGGTATCCAACATCGACCAGAGGCTGGACCAAAATGTGCTGAGGAACCTGCTATCCCGATCTGATATGATAGACCGTGGGATCCCAAAGTGCACCCACACTCGTTCAAAGAAGAGTTTAGCAGTGGCTTCTGCTGTGATATTCTTCTTGCAGGCCGCCATAATGGCCATCTTCGAGAATCTGTCAACAACCACAAAAACACAATCATTTCCCTGCTTAGTAGAAGGCAGGCCCGACATGTAATCCATGGAGATGGATTCCCAAGGTCGACTAGGGGTAGGTAGAGGAGTATATAGGCCTTGCTTCTTGATGGTCGGTTTGGCAATGGCACAAGCAGTGCAGGATCTTATGTGCTTCTCGACATCCTTTCGAAGGTTCGGCCAATAGAAATACTTCTGCAGGATTGCTACTGTTTTCTCGACCCCGAAATGCCCAGCGACTCGACTGTAGTGTGCTTCCCATATCATCTTGGCACGCTCGCTTGAAGGAACACAAAGGTGTCCCAGGTGACATAAAAGTGCATCTTGGAGGTGAAAATTTGAAACTTGCGTGCCCCCCAAGAGTGCCTTGTAAGTGTGGCCGAATTCTGGGTCACTCTCATAGAGAAGCGGCCAATCAGAAGTCTCGTGCCCACAAGAGTTGAGCACGGTGGTGAGCGCCCCGATCGGTGGTCGGCTGAGGCAGTCTGCAACATTATTGGTGCTACCCTTCTTGTACTTGATGTTCAAATGAAACTGTTGCAGATATGTGGACCACTTCTGATGGCGATCATTCTGCAACTTCCCTTGTGTCTGTATGAACTGCAGGGGCCGGTGGTCCGTGTGGATGATTGTTTCCTTCCCCAAAATGTAATGCTTCCATTGTCGACAGGCTTGCACAATGGAATACATTTCTTTGTCATAGGTGGGATACTTGCGAACTGTCTCAGACAATGTCTCACTGTGATATGCCACCGGATGTCCCTGTTGAGTAAGAACTGCCCCAATAGCATAGTCAGAGGCATCTGTCTCGATCTCAAACGGCTGCTGCAAGTCTGGTAAGGTGAGCACTGGGGCAGAACAGAGGCGATTTTTCAATTCTTTGAACGCCTTCTGCTGAGGTTCCGACCAAAAGAATTTTTCTCTCGCTCCTCCTTTGGTGACTTGACTCAAGGGCCAAGTGATATGAGAGAATCCCAACATAAACCTCCGGTAGAAATTAGCAAGACCCAGAAAGCTGCGAAGCTCTGTTATAGTGGTTGGGGCTGGCCAATCTCGAATGACTTGGATCTTGGCTGGATCCACATGCACCCCCCTTTCATCAATAATGTATCCCAGATATTGAACCTGGGTCATGCCAAAAGTGCACTTCTCCAAATTGGCACACAACTTGTGTTGTCACAGTGTTTGGAGGACTTGTCGGATGTGGTGAAGGTGCTCTTCCCAAGTCTGGCTGAAGATCAGAATGTCATCCAAGTACACCACTACAAATGAGTTGGTGAAGGGCCGCAAGATGTCGTCCATCATCCTCATGAAGGTGGCGGGAGCATTCGTCAACCCGAAAGGCATGACCAGCCATTCGAAAAGGCCTTCCTTGGCTTTGAAGGCAGTCTTCCACACATCAGAGGGTTCAATTGGTACCTGGTGATACCCAGACTTCAGGTTATTTTGCACCTTGGAGTTGGTCCAGAAGGTCATCAATCCGTGGGATTGGGTACCTATTCCGGACAGTGATCTTGTTCAGCGCCCGATAGTCAATACAGAGTCTCCACGTCTAATCCTTCTTCTGTACCAACACGATCGGCTCCCACAGGGCGATGAACTTGGTCTGATGTGACCTTTCTGCAACAGCTCTTGAATCTGCCTCTTGATTTCATCATTCTCCGTGAATGCAGCATCGATAGATTGGTCCATTGGGTAGCGGTGCACCTGGGGTTAGATCAATCGGGTGCTTGACCTGGCAGTGCAGAGGAACCCCTGTGGGTGAGGTGAAGATGTCCCCGTACTCCTCCACGATCTTATCCATTTGTTGTTGTCGTGCAGAAGGACCCTGTCTGGAGGTCGTGGCCATAGTATTCTTCTTGCCCTGGGGGAGGATCATCAGGAAAACGAATTTCCTGGTTTGGGAAATGAGCTTACTGCATTGTTTTGCAGTAACCAAAGAGATAGTCGTAGGAGGTGGTACCTCTGGTATCCTGTACAACTTATTTTCCAAAGTAATAATAACAGCACGAGGTCGAGACTCATACACAGCATGACGCTTCCACAAGTATGGTTGTCCTAATAATACATCAGAAACATCAATAGGAGCAACGTCACATAATACCTCATCCGTGAAGGGTTTGATGCTATAGGGAAGGCGGCACTGCTGGCTGACGCGGAGATCTCGTCCTTGGTGAAGCCACCCGATGGTGTATGGATGTGGGTGAGCTGTGGTCGGCAAGCCCAACCGCTTCACGGCGTCTGCTGAAATGAGGTTCTTTTGGCTCCCATTGTCGACAATGAACTGTACAGGGGAGCCCTTTACCCACATCCGGGAGTGGAAGAGACGTTCCTCCTCCTCTGGATCTTCCGGTTCCTCCTTCTGGACCTTTGTAGTGGCAACAGTGGCGTTGGGCTCCGCATCAATAATCTGTTTCCCTTTTTCATTCCCCTTTTCAAGTTCTGATTCGGAGTCGGAGCATGCATCTGACTCAGAAGCCCTCATCTCGGCCACTAGCGACTGCTTGGCCCGACACTCACTTGTGTTGTGAGTGGAGCTCTTATGGAACTCACACCACTTTCACGTGTCCTTCTTTGGCTTTACGGTGTTGTTCTTGTCTTGTGGCTTTGATGGGTTGTCTTTAGCCGTCATGCTCTGTCCTTTGTTTTGCGGTTTGGAAGCACCTTTTCCTTGCTTTTGATTCGCAGATCCAAAGTCTCGCTTCTTCTGTTTGAATTTCTGCTCAATCTTGGCAGCATACCGGTATGCCGTACCAAGCGAGGAGATGTCGAGGAACTCCATTTCCTCCCGAATGTATCTGTGCAGACAGCTGCGATACTTTAGCACCAAATGTTTCTCTGAATCTTTGATACCCAACTTTGTGCGCAGGGTATGGAACAGATTCGTCAGCTCGTGCACATCTTGATCCCTTTGTTGTCGCAGCGTGGTCCATTGTATGTACTTGTCCTCATAGCTCCCACGGGATAGTACTGTTCCTTGACGGCGTCTCGGAAAGAATTCCAAGTTGGTACAGCCGAGAACAGAGAGGGTTCTGTCTGGTCCTTGTTCTCACAGTAGGTTTCCCACCAGTCCTTAACATGGGGGGTAGTTTTGAGGAGTGAAAAAATAATCTTCTCCCGGTCTGAAAAGTCATGAACAGAGAAATATCCTTCTAATAGATTCAACCATCTATCTGCGGCATCTGCGTCTATTTGACCCTCAAATATGGGAATGCCAAAATTTACTTGTACTCCAATGAGATCGCAACCTGCAGTGGCTACCGGATGTGATAAACACGGTAAGCAAATTTCTGAAGGATCCAGAAAGAAACTATCCATCATCACGTTCCTTTGTCTTTCGAGGGCCTCCTCGAGCAATATTTTGATAGAATCTCCTGCTCCCTCATCTTTCTTTTCGTCCCCCATGGGCGTCCGTCGAGGTTTGCGAGGCTGATCTTGCAAAGGTTCCACCAGATCAAGCCCTAGCTCCTTATACCCCGACCTCGTTGGGGACATGCGAAGAAGGATCGAGAAAAAGCAGACCGCTCTGATACCACTGATCCGGATTTATGCAGGAACGCAACAGAATAAACACATAACCATAAATACAGAGATGCAGCGGAAATAACACTTCATTTCATTAATATCAAATAACAGAAAGATGCTTACATACATAATGGAAATAAAATAGCTAGGGTGCTGGTAGCGAATCTCTGAGAAGAGATGTGGTGGCTACAGACCTCTGAACTGCTTTACAATGAGGCGCGAGGGCCTATTTATTATTGAGAAACAATGGAGAACCCTAAACATCCCAAAACCTAACCCTAGGAGATGAAGCGCCAAAACTATGGGCCCCGTTTGGGTAAATTGGTGTTTCAACTTCCCAGGGACGTAACTTTGGCATACTATCTCCGTTTGACGCACATGATACATCATTAGAAAGCTCTATCCGGGGACTACAACTTTTGTGACGATTTTGATGATCAAAATCGCAACAAATTTCATACCCAAAAAACGTCGTTTAGGGCCTCAAAACGGCTCCGGAAGTTCAGGACCCGAAAAACTGCTAAAAATAGTAAGTTATGCCAAAACTGAAAAACTGAAAGAGACAATGGTGGGGGGCCAAGTGGAATAGGCGGGTGGCCACCAATATCCACCTGGATCATTCCTCCCCCCTTAGGAAGCAATGGTCCCCATTGCGTTAAGTTCCTCCATGAGATGAGGAAATTTCTGCTGAACTTGGTCCCTGTGAACCACTTTCCTTGGTGAGTTACGCCTTGACAACCCGACATGCTTGGATCTCGTTGACGAGTGTTCTGATTCCGCATGTCCATGAGGACAATCCGTGGTGGCCTGCTCCATGCAAACTGGCTTAACTCTCGTTGGTGTGATTGTTTCGCAATGTCCGAGGTGTCCAAGAGAGGGGTGGGAAGTAAGGAGGACGGCGATCCACATTGAAGACTGGTGTACTGCTGAATGGTAGGCCTGGTCAGGCATTGTGGCCTCAGCTTTCTGGTAGATGTGTACGTGGCCCAGACGGAGCGGGCGGTAAGCTTATGTGAGGTCCAAGCAGAGGCGCTCCTCTCCCGCAAATGTAGCCACTTTGTCGCCACCCGAACTTGTGTGGCACCCGTGCTGATCATATCGCTGGATGTACTTAGCATTGGCTCGCTCCAATATATCATGAACTCCGTTGGCGATGTGTTGAATGCGCTCGATGAAGCTACTTCGTTTGTCAACTTCGCATCGATATGAGCCGGGACCGGGCTGCCGGGCAACAGAAGGTATGGCTACATCAGCTGGACATAGTGGTCGGAATCCCAAGCCCACCTGAAAGGGGCTATGGCCAATTGAACTGTGGAGAGCCCGGTTATAACTGTGTTATACATAGGGGAGGCTCTCGTCCCATGTGCGTGGATGCTTTGAGTTGTACATGCGCAGAATGTGTACAATCATTCCGTTGACTACCTCTGTCTGGCCATCTGTTTGGGGATGGAAAGCTGTGGACTTGGTGAGCTTTGTGTCCAACATTGACCAGAGGCTGGACCAAAATGTGCTGAGGAACCTGCTATCTCGATCCGATATGATAGACTGTGGGATCCCAAAGTGCACCCACACTCGTTCAAAGAAGAGTTTAGCAGTGGCTTCTGCTGTGATATTCTTCTTACAGGCCGCCATGATGGCCATCTTCGAGAATCGGTCAACGACCACGAAAACACAGTCATTTCCATTCTTAGTAGAAGGCAGGCCCGACATGTAATCCATGGAGATGGATTCCCACGGTCGACTAGGGGTAGGTAGTGGAGTATATAGGCCTTGCTTCTCGATGGTCGGTTTGGCAATGGCACAAGCAGTGCAGGATCTGATGTGCTTCTCGACATCCTTTCGAAGGTTCGGCCAATAGAAATACTTCTGTAGTATTGCTACCGTTTTCTCGACCCCGAAATGCCCAGCGACTCGACTGTAGTGTGCTTCCCATATCATCTTGGCACGCTCGCTTGAAGGAACACAAAGGTGTCCCAGGTGACATAAAAGTGCATCTTGGAGGTGAAAATTTGGAACTTGCGTGCCCCCCAAGAGTGCCTCGTAAGTGTGGCCGAATTCTGGGTCACTCTCATAGAGAAGCGGCCAATCAGAAGTCTCGTGCCCACAAGAGTTGAGCACGGTGGTGAGCGCCACGATCGGTGGTCGGCTGAGGCACTCTGCAACATTATTGGTGCTACCCTTCTTGTACTTGATGTTCAAATGAAACTGTTGCAGATATGTGGACCACTTCTGATGGCGATCATTCTGCAACTTCCCTTGTGTCTGTATGAACTGCAGGGGCCGGTGGTCGGTGTGGATGATTGTTTCCTTCCCCAAAATGTAATGCTTCCATTGTCGACAGGTTTGCACAATGGAATACATTTCTTTGTCATAAGTGGATACTTATGAACCCGTCTCTTCGTACAATGTCTCACCGTGCTGCCACCGGATGTCCCAAATGAGCAAGAATCGCCCCCAATAGCATAGTCAGAGGCATCTGTCTCGATCTCAAATGGTTGTTGCAAGTCTGGTAATGTGAGCACTAGGGCAGAACAAAGGCGATTTTTCAATTCTTTGAACGCCTTCTGTTGAGGTTCCGACCAAAAGAATTTTTCTCTTGCTCCTCCCTTGGTGACTTGACTCAAGGGCCAAGTGATATGAGAGAATTCCAACACGAATCTACGGTAGAAATTAGCAAGACCCAGAAAGCTGTGAAGCTCTGTTATAGTGGTTGGGGCTGGCCAATCCCGAATGACTTGGATCTTGGCTGGATCCACATGCACCCCTCTTTCATCAATAATGTATCCCAGATATTGAACCTGGGTCATGCCAAAAGTGCACTTCTCCAAATTGGCACACAACTTGTGTTTCCGCAGTGTTTGGAGGACTTGTCGGATGTGGTGAAGGTGCTCTTCCCAAGTCTGGGTGAAGATCAGAATGTCATCCAAGTACACCACTACAAATGAGTTGGTGAATGGCCGCAAGATGTCATCCATCATCCTCATGAAGGTGGCGGGAGCATTCGTCAACCCGAAAGGCATGACCACCCATTCGAAAAGGCCTTCCTTGGCTTTGAAGGCAGTCTTCCACACATCGGAGGGTTCAATTGGTACCTGGTGATACCCAGACTTCAGGTCGATCTTGCTGAAATATTTTTCACCTTTGAGTTGGTCCAGAAGGTCATCAATCCGTGGGATTGGGTACCTATTCTGGACAATGATCTTGTTCAGCGCCCGATAGTCAATACAGAGTCTCCACGTCCCATCCTTCTTCTGTACCAACACGATCGGGCTCCCACAGGGCGATGAACTTGGTCTGATGTGACCTTTCTGCAACAGCTCCTGAATCTGCCTCTTGATTTCATCATTTTCCTGAACAGAGCGTCGATAGATCGGTCCATTGGGTAGTGGCGCACCTGGGGTCAGATCAATGGGGTGCTTGACCTGGCAGTGCAGAGGAACCCCTGTGGGTGAGGTGAAGATGTCCCCGTACTCCTCCACGACCTTATCCATTTGTTGTTGTCGTGCAGAGGGGCCCTGTCTCGAGGTCGTGGCCACAGTCTTCTTCTTGCCCTGGGGGCGGATCATCAGGAAAACGAATTTCCTGGTTTGGGAAATGAGCTTACTACATTGTTTTGCAATAACCAAAGAGATAGCGGCAGGAGGTGGTACCTCTGGTATCCTGTACAACTTATTTCCCAAAGTAACAATAACAGCACGAGGTCGAGACTCATACACAGCATGACGCTTCCACAAGTATGGTTGTCCCAATAATACATCAGAAACATCAATAGGAGCAACGTCACATAGTACCTCATCCGTGAAGGGCTTGATGCTATAGGGAAGGCGACACTGCCGGCTGACGCGGAGATCTCGTCCTTGGTGAAGCCACCCGATGGTGTATGGATGTGGGTGAGCTGTGGTCGGTAAGCCCAACCGCTTCACGGCGTCTGCTGAAATGAGGTTCTTTTGGCTCCCATTGTCGACAATGAACTGTACCGGGGAGCCCTTTACCCACATCTGGGAGTGGAAGAGACGTTCCTCCTCCTCCGGATCTTCCGGTTCCTCCTTTTGGATCTTTGCAGTGGCAACAGTGGCGTTGGGCTCCGCATCAATAATCGTTTTCTTTTTCATTCCCTTTTCGTGCTCTCGATTCGAGTCGTATACGATCCGACTCAAGTTCTCATCTCGCCACTAGCGATCACATCCTTCGACACTTACTTGTGTTGTGAGTGGATCTCTTATGGAACTCACACCACTTTCCCCTGTCCTTCTTTGGCTTTACTTAAGTTGTTCATGTCTTGTGGCTATGATGGTTGTCTTTAGCCATGCTCTGTCCTTTTGTCTGCAGTTTGGAAGCACCTTTTCCTTGATTTTGATTCACAGATCCAAAGTCTCGCTTCTTCTCTTTGAATTTCTGCTCAATCTTGGCAGCATACCGGTATGCCGTACCAAGCGAGGAGATGTCGAGGAACTCCATTTCCTCCTGAATGTATCTGTGCAGACAATCGCGATACTTTAGCACCAAATGTTTCTCTGAATCTTTGATACCCAACTTTGTGCGCAGGGTATGGAACAGATTCGTTAGCTCATGCACATCTTGATCCTCGTTGTCGCAGCTGGTCCATTGGTATGTACTTGTCCTCACAGCTCCCACAGATAGCACGTTCTCACTGCCCCTCTAAAGAATTCCAAGCTGGTACGGCCGAGACCGCAGAGGGTCTGCCTCGGAAGGCTCGGTCCTTTGCTCTCACACAAGAGGTTTTCCCACGTGTCCTTAACATGGGGGGTAGCTTTGAGGAGTGCAAAAATAATCTTCTCCTATTCGAATGAAAAGTCATGAACGTAGAAATATCCTTCTAATAGATTCAACCATCTATCTACTAAGATTTGCGTCTATTTTGACCCTCAAATATGGGAATGTCAAAATTTACTTGTACCTTAAAGGGAGTCGCAACTCCAGAGTGGCTACTGGATGCAGATGCGCCGCCGGTGGGCAGCCGTTGAAGGATCTGAGCAAAACTATCCATCGTCGCGTTCCTTTGTTTTTCGAGGGCCTCCTCGAGCAATATTTTGATAGGATCTCCTGCTCCCTCATCTTTCTTTTCGTCCCCCATGGGCGTCTGTCGATGTTTGCAAGGCCGATCTTGCAAAGGTTCCACCAGATCAAGCCCTAGCTCCTTATACCCCGACCTCGTTGGGGGCATGCAAAGAAGGATCGAGAAAAGCAGCACGCTCGATACCACCGATCCGGATTTATGCAGGAACGCAACGGTATACAACACATAACCATAAATACAGAGTTGCAAATGAAACAACACTTCATTTCATTAATATCAAATAACAAGTGAATGTTTACAGCATAATGGAAATAAATAGCTAGGGTGTCGTAGCTAATCTCCGAGAAGAGATGGTGGTGGCTAAGGCACTGAACCGTTTAAGCAATGAGGCGCGAGGGCTCATTTATTATTGAGAAACAATGAGAACTCCTAAATATCCTAAAAACCTAACCCTTAGGAGATGAAGCGCCAAACTATGGGCCCCGTTTGGGTAAATTGGTGTTTCCAACTTCCCGTGGACGTAACTTTGGCATACTATCCCGTTTGACGCACATGTACCTGCTGAAAGCCTTTATCCCGAGGACTACAAATGCCGGACGAATTTTATCGTAAAATTCATTGCGTTTACATACCCAAAAACGTCGTTTAGGGCCTCAAAATGGCTCCGGAAGTTTAAGACCCGAAAAACTGCTAAAAATAGTAAGTTGTGCCGAAACTTACAAACTGAAATAACTGATGACGGGAGTTCAAATGGACTCGATGGGTGGCCACCAATATCCACCGGATCATTCCTCCCTAGAAGCCTTGGTCCCCACGCGTTGAGTTCCTCCATGAGATGAGGAAATCTCCTCATGAACTTGGTCCCCCGGGGTGAACCACTTCCCCAACCGTGGAGTCGTCGCCTCACAACCCGATACGCTGGATTCGTCGTTGACGAGTGTTCTTGATTTGCATGTCCATGATACAACTGTGTAGCCTGCTCCATGCGCCTGGCTTAACCGTTGGTGAGTTGTTCTGCAATGTCCGAGGTGTCCAATAGAGGTGGAAAGTAAGGACGAAGGCGATCCACATTGAAGACTGGGTGCAGACCAAGGAATGGTGGAATACTAAGCTCGAAGGCATTGTTACCTACAACCTTGGTGATGGTGTACGGCCCGTATCGGAGCGGGCGAAGCTTGCGGTGAGGTCCAGTGAGGCGCTCCTTCTGCAAATGTAGCCATACTTTGTCGCCCACCCGGAAGTGGTGTGGCACCCGGTGTTGATCATGGCGCTGTTTGTACTTCGCATTGGCTCTGTCCAATATATCATGAACCTGTTGGCGGATGTGTTGAATGCGCTCGATGAAGCTACTTGCTTTGTCAACTTCAGATTGGACATGAGCTGAATCGGCCTGAGCAGCTGCAAACGGCATGGCTATGTCAATGGGACATAGTGGCTGGAATCCCAAGCCCACCTGAAAGGGGCTATGGCCAATTGAACTGTGGAGAGCCCGGTTATAACTGTGTTGTACATAGGGGAGGCTCTCGTCCCATGTGCGTGGATGCTTTGAGTTGTACATGCGCAGAATGTGTACAATCATTCTGTTGACTACCTCTGTCTGGCCATCTGTTTGGGGATGGAAAGATGTGGATTTGGTGAGCTTTGTGTCCAACCTTGACCAGAGGCTGGACCAAAATGTGCTGAGGAACCTGCTATCTCGATCTGATATGATAGACTGTGGGATCCCAAAGTGCACCCACACTCGTTCAAAGAAGAGTTTAGCAGTGGCTTCTGCTGTGATATTCTTCTTACAGGCCGCCATGATGGCCATCTTCGAGAATCTGTCAACGACCACGAAAACACAGTCATTTCCATTCTTAGTAGAAGGCAGTCCCGACATGTAATCCATGGAGATGGATTCCCAAGGTCGACTAGGGGTAGGTAGTGGAGTATATAGGCCTTGCTTCTTGATGGTCGGTTTGGCAATGGCACAAGCAGTGCAGGATCTGATGTGCTTCTCGATATCCTTTCGAAGGTTCGGCCAATAGAAATACTTCCGTAGTATTGCTACTATTTTCTCGACCCTGAAATTCCCAGCAACTCGACTGTAGTGTGCTTCCCATATCATCTTGGCACGCTCGCTTGAAGGAACACAAAGGTGTCCCAGGTGACATAAAAGTGCATCTTGGAGGTGAAAATTTGGAACTTGCGTGCCCCCAAGAGTGCCTTGTAAGTGTGGCCGAATTCTGGGTCACTCTCATAGAGAAGCGGCCAATCAGAAGTCTCGTGCCCACAAGAGTTGAGCACGGTGGTGAGCGCCACGATCTGTGGTCGGCTGAGGCAGTCTGCAACATTATTGGTGCTACCCTTCTTGTACTTGATGTTCAAATGAAACTGTTGCAGATATGTGGACCACTTCTGATGGCGATCATTCTGCAACTTCCCTTGTGTCTGTATGAACTGCAGGGGCCGGTGGTTTGTGTGGATGATTGTTTCCTTCCCAAAAATGTAATGCTTCCATTGTCGACAGGCTTGCACAATGGAATACATTTCTTTGTCATAGGTGGGATACTTGCGAACTGTCTCAGACAATGTCTCACTGTGATATGCCACTGGATGTCCCTGCTGAGTAAGAACTGCCCCAATAGCATAGTCAGAGGCATCTGTCTCGATCTCAAATGGCTGCTGCAAGTCTGGTAAGGTGAGCACTGGGGCGGAACAGAGGCGATTTTTCAATTCTTTGAATGCCTTCTGTTGAGGTTCCGACCAAAAGAATTTTGCTCTCGCTCCTCCTTTGGTGACTTGACTCAAGGGCCAAGTGATATGAGAGAATCCCAACACGAATCTACGGGAGAAATTAGCAAGACCCAGAAAGCTGCGAAGCTCTGTTATAGTAGTCGGGGCTGGCCAATCCCGAATGACTTGGATCTTGGCTGGATCCACATGCACCCCCCTTTCATCAATAATGTATCCCAGATATTGAACCCGGGTCATGCCAAACGTGCACTTCTCCAAATTGGCACACAACTTGTGTTGCCGCAGTGTTTGGAGGACTTGTCGGATGTGATGAAGGTGCTCTTCCCAAGTCTTGCTGAAGATCAGAATGTCATACAAGTACACCACTACGAATGAGTTGGTGAATGGCCGCAAGATGTCGTCCATCATCCTCATGAAGGTTGCGGGAGCATTCGTCAACTCGAAAGGCATGACCAGCCATTCAAAAAGGCCTTCCTTAGCTTTGAAGGCAGTCTTCCACACATCAGAGGGTTCAATTGGTACCTGGTGATACCCAGACTTCAGGTTGATCTTACTCAAATATTTTGCACCTTGGAGTTGGTCCAGAAGGTCATCAATTCGTGGGATTGGGTACCTATTCTGGACAGTGATCTTGTTCAGCGCCCGATAGTCAATACATAGTCTCCACGTCCCATCCTTCTTCTGTACCAACACGATCGGGCTCCCACAGGGCGATGAACTTGGTCTGATGTGACCTTTCTGCAACAGCTCCTGAATCTGCCTCTTGATTTCATCATTTTCCAGAACAGAGCGTCGATAGATCGGTCCATTGGGTAGTGGCGCACCTGGGGTCAGATCAATCGGGTGCTTGACCTGGCAGTGCAGAGGAACCCCGGTGGGTGAGGTGAAGATGTCCTCGTACTCCTCCACGACCTTATCCATTTGTTGTTGTCGTGCAGAGGGGCCCTGTCTGGAGGTCGTGGCCACAGTCTTCTTCTTGCCCTCGGGGCGGATCATCAGGAAAACGAATTTCCTGGTTTGGGAAATGAGCTTACTACATTGTTTTGCAGTAACCAAAGAGATAGTCGTAGGAGGTGGTACCTCTGGTATCCTGTACAACTTATTTCCCAAAGTAATAATAACAGCACGAGGTCGAGACTCATACACAGGATGACGCTTCCACAAGTATGGTTGTCCTAATAATACATCAGAAACATCAATAGGAGCAACGTCACATAATACCTCATCCGTGAAGGGCTTGATGCTATAGGAAAGGCGGCATTGCTGGCTGACGCGGAGATCTCGTCCTTGGTGAAGCCACCCGATGGTGTATGGATGTGGGTGAGCTGTGGTCGGCAAGCCCAACCGCTTCACGGCGTCTGCTGAAATGAGGTTCTTTTGGCTCCCATTGTCGACAATGAACCGTACAGGGGAGCCCTTTACCCACATCTGGGAGTGGAAGAGACGTTCCTCCTCCTCTGGATCTTCCGGTTCCTCCTTCTGGACCTTTGTAGTGGCAACAGTGGCGCTGGGCTCCGCATCAATAATCTGTTTCCCTTTTTCATTCCCCTTTTCAGGTTCTGATTCGGAGTCGGAGCATGCATCTGACTCAGAAGCCCTCATCTCGGCCACTAGCGATTGCTTGGCCCGACACTCACTTGTGTTGTGAGTGGAGCTCTTATGGAACTCACACCACTTTCCCATGTCCTTCTTTGGCTTTATGGTGTTGTTATTTTCTTGTGGCTTTGACGGGTTGTCTTTAGCCGCCATGCCTTGGCTCTGTCCTTTGTTCTGCGGTTTGGAAGCACCTTTTCCTTGCTTTTCATTCGCAGATCCAAAGTCTCGCTTCTTCTGTTTGAATTTCTGCTCAATCTTGGCAGCATACCGGTATGCCGTACCAAGCGAGGAGATGTCGAGGAACTCCATTTCCTCCTGAATGTATCTGTGCAGACAGCTGCGATACTTTAGCACCAAATGTTTCTCTGAATCCTTGATACCCAACTTTGGAGTCAGAGCATGCATCTGATTCAGAAGTCCTCATCTCGGCCACCAGCGACTGCTTGGCCCGACACTCACTTGTGTTGTGAGGGGAGCTCTTATGGAACTCACACCACTTTCCCGTGTCCTTCTTTGGCTTTACGGTGTTTTTCTTTTCTTGTGGCTTTGACGGGTTGTCTTTAGCCGCCATGCCTTGGCTTTGTCCTTTGTTCTGCGGTTTGGAAGCACCTTTTCCTTGCTTTTGATTCGCAGATCCAAAGTCTCGCTTCTTCTGTTTGAATTTCTGCTCAATCTTGGCAACATACCGGTATGCCGTCCCAAGCGAGGAGATGTCGAGGAACTCCATTTCCTCCTGAATGTATCTGTGCAGACAACTGCGATACTTTAGCACCAAATGTTTCTCTGAATCCTTGATACCCAACTTTGTGCGCAGGGTATGGAACAGATTCGTCAGCTCGTGCACATCTTGATCCCTTTGTTGTCGCAGCGTGGTCCATTGTATGTACTTGTCCTCATAGCTCCCCACGGGATAGTACTGTTCCTTGACGGCATCTCGGAAAGAATTCCAAGTTGGTACGGTCGAGAACAGAGAGGGTTCTGTCTGGTCCTTGTTCTCACAGTAGGTTTCCCACCAGTCCTTAACATGGGGGGTAGCTTTGAGGAGTGCAAAAATAATCTTCTCCAAGTCTGAAAAGTCATGAATCGAGAAATATCCTTCTAACAGATTCAACCATCTATCTACGGCATCTGCATCTATTTGACCCTCAAATATGGGAATGTCAAAATTTACTTGTACCTTAAAAGGAGTCGCACCTCCAGAGTGGCTGCTGGATGCAGATGCGCCGCCGGTGGGCAGCCATTGAAGGATCCGAACAAAGTTATCCATCATCACGTTCCTTTGTTTTTCGAGGGCCTCCTCGAGCAATATTTTGATAGGATCTCCTGCTCCCTCATCTTTATTTTCGTCCCCCATGGGCGTCCGTCGAGGTTTGCGAGGTTGATCTTGCAAAGGTTCCACCAAATCAAGCCCTAGCTCCTTATACCCCGACCTTGTTGGGGACATGCAAAGAAGGATCGAGAAAAAGTAGACCCCTCTAATACCACTGATCCGGATTTATGCAGGAATGCAACAAAATAAACATATAACCATAAATACAGAGATGCAGCGGAAATAACACTTCATTTCATTAATATCAAAGAACTGAAATTTGCTTACAGACAGAATGGAAATAAAACTAGCTAGGCGCTGGTAGCTATCTCTGAGAAGAGATGTGGCGGCTACAGGCCTCTGAACTGAGTTACAATGAGGCTCGAGGGCCTATTTATTATTTAGAAACAATGGGAAATCCTAAATAGCCAAAACCCTAACCCTAGGAGATGAAGCGCCAAAACTATGGGCCCCGTTTGGGTAAATTGGTGTTTCAACTTCCCATGGGCGTAACTTTGGCATACGATCTTTGTTTGACGCGTACCATACCTCGTTAGAAAGATCTATCTGAGGACTACAAATTTGGAACGAGCAACATCAATCCATGGACCCATGTTGCTCTCCATTTTCCCAAAAAACGTCGTTTAGGGCCTCAAAACGGCTCCGGAAGTTTAGGACCCGAAAAACTGCTAAAAATAGTAAACTGTGCCGAAACTGAAAAACTGAAATAGACAATGGTGGAGCCCCAAGTGGAATAGGAGGGTGACCACCAATATCCACCTGGATCATTTTGTTTCCCATAGAGTTCCAGATTCAAACTTTTAAAATGGCAGTTCAGCTAGGACTTGATTTAACGGAGGCACAAAAGCATAGATTGGAGCAGATTAATGAATTGGATGAGATCAGACAAGATGCAGTTCAGAAAACAAGTCTAGTCCAACAGCAAAGGACTAGATGGAATGACAAGTACATCAAGGAAAAGAAGTTCAAAGAAGGTGACTGGGCTCTCTTGTTTGATTCAAATTTCAAGGATTTTCAAGGTAAATTCCAAACACATTGGCTTGGGCCATATGAAATTATAAGAATTTTTGACAATGGAGCAATAAAAATCAGGACAATAGATGAAGAAGAGGTCACTTTTCTTGTGAATGGTCATAGATTGAAGCTGTATCACAAACCACTCTCAAGAGAATAATTTGTCAAGAAGTTCTAGGAAAACAGTGATGTGAAGTTAATGAAGAAGAATCTTTCTTCTTCATCAACTTGATTGAATTTTCTGAAGCATTTCTTTGAAAAAAAATAAAATAAATAAATAAATAAATAAAGTATAAACATGAAAACCAATCACTGATTGGCATGTTTATACAGAAAATATAGGGTGAAAATCAGAGTCTTTCTGACACTCTAACTTTTCCATTTTGTTTCTGCAAGCAGCTGTTACAAAATCATAAGTTCAGATCCATTTCACTTATGATCCATCTCATTTCATTTCATTCCATTTACTTATCCATCCATACTCCATTTCATTCATTCATTCATACTTCACTTCATTCCATATTTTATTCATCTCATTCCATACTTCATCCACCTCATTTTCATATCAAAATTTAAAGTTTGATGTCTTTCTGCAATTGAATAACACATGTCATGAATTGCAGGCCATTTCTTATACTTTTCCACTCCATTTCATAAATTGTAATCCATCCCACTCCATCATTCACTTCATACATATCCCATTATACCATATTTCATCATCTATCTTCACTCCTTCCATATAATATTCCACTTATATTCCAAACCACTCCATTCCATGATTAAAGTTCTCTACAGGTACATTCTGCAGCTAAACAGATATTCTGCAGCTAATCAGACTTTCCGCAGCCAGACAGCCATTCCGCAGCTACAGATCCTGAAGGCACTGATCAACAGACATTTGAATTGCAACAAGATGATCTGGTATATCCATGAACAAGCAAAATCAAGAAGGATTATGAAGACTCACAAAGTAATGATTTCCAGAGGAGAACAAAGCATATAAAGACCACAAAAAGCAGATGAAAAGCAAAAGTAAAAAGTTCTGATTATAATGGTATATCATGAAAATTTTTAGTATAGTCTAGTTATGAATCATTCCAAAAGTTGTTTTGATTATTTGTATTGATCATGCCAAATATACCCTCCGCAAAACTTTGGATAAAAAATTTTCATTTGAAATCCTATACCCGATCATCATTTAAAAATTTAAGTAGTTAAAATGTTGAAGTGATTGATTTTCTCACGTCACCCAGCCAAATCATTTAATGATGACTTTTGAATCCGTTGCAAAATATCTCCACGGTATTTTCACTCATTGATTTTTTTTCTTCACCTCACTTCATTAACTCGTTCCGTAACCACTCCCTATTACTCCATCCTGTAGCCAACCCTTCATCATTTCATTCTGTAAAAACAGAGGTATCTCTATCACCGTGAGTAGAGGTATATTAGTTTGAAAGTTGAAGCCACTATCACCAAGAAGCAGAGGTATATCAGTTTGAAATTTGAAGCCATTGTCACTGTGAAGCAGAGGTATATCAGTTTGAAGATTGAAGCACTGTCACTGTGAAGCAAAGGAGTATTAATTTGAAGGTTGAAGTCATTGTCTCCGTAAGCAGAAAAAGTACTAATCTGAAGATTGAAGAAGAAATTATGGGCCTCATTGTGAGAACTGAACCAGTGGGCACAAAATACCTGGAAGGATACCCTCAAAGCAAAGAAATGTTGCAACAAGCAGGATGGCTGCAATTCCTTGAAAAATTTAATGGCTTCCACAAAGAATTTACTAAAACATTTACAAGGTCATTCAAAGGAGCCGAGGTTGAAGTTGGAGATATTAAATTCACTATCACAGAGGTTTTTATTGCAGAAGCAACAGGATTGCCTAGACATGGAGAAAGATGGTTTAAGAACAGAGAATTTTATAATGAATCATGGAAGCAGATACTCAAGTCACCAGGTATGGATGTCACTGTGTTTAAAAAGGGAATTCCAAGCTCTGCATTAAAGAATAAATGGAGAAACATGTTGCTTATCCTACAAAAATTTATCACTTGTGAAGGTAGATATGGTACTTTCTATGTTTACCATATTAGGTTGATAATGCATTTCCTAGAAGAAGAGCTTAATTTTCCCTATTTCTTGCTTCAAAGTTTAAAGAAGATGGCTTCAAGTGTCCAAAAGAGAATTCAATTTCTAGAAACAACCTTATATCACCATGGGTTAGTCAAGATTTTGATTGAGCATCATTTGAGCAAAATAGGGGATAATTGGGATAATTTCTTGGTGAGAAATCACTTTGAGGAACCAAAAGAGCCTTCACCTGAACATCAGCCTACAAAGAGAAGCAGAAAATGGAGAACCTCTAAAATTGAAACTGATAAAACAGTTCAAGAAAGCAGTGAAGAAATAATCTCTGAGAATTTGACTCAGATTAAGAGACAGCTTAAGGAAGAGAGGGTAATCAGAAAATTTGCCACATAAAAAGGAGAGGGACCATCCCAGCCGAGAAGGAGCCATAGACTCAGGGGGAAACTAAGGAAAACACAAATTAAACAAACCGGGGTGATAAACATAGAAGATGAAGAAACACCTATTGAAGAAGATGTTGAAGAAGATTTTGATGAAGAACCCCCTGAAATTGACCCTGCACAGCAAGAAATTTATAACTATGTTGAAACATTGGAAAAGAAAGCTTCAGAGAGTAGAGATAGAACCCCTAGTCCTCTACTGTCCGAAATAGATGTGTTAAGAAGAGATAGGTACGAGCTGGAAGTACTTAATAGACATATCAGGACTGAGAATGATATTCTGAAGGAACAAGTTAAACTAAAAACTAGTATGAACTCAACCTTGTCTCTACAAATGAACAAAGTGGAAAAGGCTAATGAAAAGTTGAAAAAGAGGAACAAGAAGTTAATCAAGGCACTTACCAATTTAAGGTTCAAGTTATTCATCAGGAAGCCCAGAAGGCCTTTAACTTCCAGGAAAAGAAGAAGAAGAGGGTTGGATGTTCTTGCAGAAGTCTCTGAGTTTATGGAATAAGTTGCATGAGGACATGCAAGAAGTCAGCAGTGGGGGTATGTTGAGTCCCAAGATTGTTCTTTCTTCCATCATACTTCACTCCATTTTCTTTTTTCCATTGTTATCCCAGGCTCAAATGATCAATGAAATTAGTTAAAATTGCTTTAAGAATGAATATCATGGCTAACTTGCTAAGTTTTGTGATTTTGTCATTGTAATACATTTTGAACTGAAACTAGCTACAGAATGCAAACATTCCGTAGCTAGTTGCCAATTCTGCAGTTGTCTTCACGTTCAAGCATGTTCCAGGTGTCCTCTCAGGAAAATCCACACATGGGTGTATTCCACATCATGTCCTCAGCATTTGTTGCTCACCATGAAGAATGAACGGAATTCTGGATGTGGTTTTGTACGTGGGAACTCACACAAGGAGGCAGACTCCTAATAGGACAAGGACAGTCCAGATGTCCTTTGTCATTTTATGCTGCCATCTTTAGAGTTCTAGTACAATTTTGATATGAAAAGACAATGATCCCCGTATTATCTCAAGTTCTGTTATGAAGATTTGTTATAAATGTACTCAGGAAACCGAGAGACTAGTTCTAGATTTGGATTAGATTTTGTGGATTGACTGCTATATTTCTGAAGACCGAGAATACTCTGTTTTAAGTTATTTTCCTTTAATGAAGAAGACAGCATTTCTTTGAACGCGTTGAGTTGATCTTGAGTTAGATTTCATGCTACTCCGGTGGTAGAGGGCCCCTGCCTCCTGAGCAGCTTTACTTTTGCAATTTAGATAAGTATCTTAGTTCGTTTTCAAGTTTTTGAAGTTTACGTTCATAGTTAATTTCATTAATCATTATAGCTATACTTGTTATAATAAACTCTTCCAAAAGATCATTACAATGAATAAGAAATGGCTGTAGTGTTATAGATTTTATTTGCAATTCCTTTCGTTCATTATCATAGTTAAACTTACTCTAGTAAACTCTTCCAAGATATCATTATGATGACTAAGGCATAACTGTGATACTGTAGGATTCAGTTGCTTGTTTACACTAAGTAGCATAGCTAATCTTACTCTTAAAAATCTCTTCCAAAACATCATAACAATGAGTAGGAAATAGCTGTGATGTCTTAGTTTTTAATTGTATTTGGCTTTCAGTTTGTATGTTTGTATTCAATTGCATTGAATTGTACAGCTAAGATTGTTCTAACAAGCTCTTCCAAAATACCATTCATGATGAACGAAATAGGTTGTAGAATCCCATAGATTAATTGCATGATAACTTAGTTAGAGTACTCCAGAGGCAAATTGCATTTAATTCATGCTCTGTTATTTCGTTTCAAGTTTGATAATGGCTTTTTAATATAGCACTGTTCACTGTAGACTAGTAGCACCCTAGTTCAGTTCCAGCTTAGCTCACTGTATTTACATTCCAAGATTAGTTGCCATCCATTGCATTTTAAATTGCATTAGTTGTTAAACTTAAATACCACGGTCTTCATTATTTACAAAACTTCTTTTGTTCCAAACCTATATTAACTCATAATCATCTGGACAGAAGATAGTATCAGTCTAAGGCCTGGAGTACTTTTTCAACCTTTTTACCATTTCACAAACAAGCCTTTCCTCAAAGACTATTCTAAAAGGAAATCTATAACTTTTGAGTGAGGTTTAGTGGTGTTAAACTAAGTTGCAGAATAGAATTAGGGGCTAGTTTTAGAGTAGAGATCTTATGATGTTACAAATGTTCTTTTCCAAATATGTTTCAATAAACCTTTAATCATGGATGAGATGTTGTATCATTATAAGTTGATTGTTTAATTGTTTAGTTAGGAGAATTTTATTTACACTTAGCTGCCCATTTCTCAAGCTCTTCCAAAACATCTTTAATGAATGAATTGGAAAGTTAAGTTCATGTTGTGATTTATTTTTTTTGAAGTCATTATCAAGCTTTTTATTTTGCTAAGTCATAGTTTAGGTTTGGTTATGTTTCATTATTTTCATTTGTCATTTGTCATCAATAATTTAGGCTTCACTCTGTTTTTTTAACCAGTAGCTTCATTCCACCAGCATTTAGTTCTTTCCCTTGTGAACATAAAACCATAAAAAAAAAACCAAAAACATCATAAAACACTAGACACAACGTAGTAAGAAACAAACACCTAGGCACATACAGTGCACCACACTTCATCAGTTTACCAACCCTGGTTGACAATTAAATGAACTCAATTTAGGAGACTAGGTTGAGCACAAACACAATGTATCATTCCTCCCCTCATGTTTACAATAAATATTGGAGCATCATTAACATCATGATATAAACATGCTCCCATATGCCATTTCATGAAAAGGTTACATCTTCTCCCAACCCAAAGTACATGCATGATTATTATATTCATTCTAAATAGAAATAAATGTATATACAACATGAACACAAGTATATGTATGGACATGAAATTCAACATGGGGTATCCATACTCTCTCCTCATCAACCAAAACAAACATGCCTTCTTCTTATGCATTCTTTTCTTGAAATACAAGGCATGAGACAAGAAATTCAAAAACCTTGGGTGGTACCCAAACTCACCCAATAGGAACCAGCGCAGGTGATCTCCTCCCTGCTTAAGATCTAGATGTGGTAAGTGGTTTGCATGCCACTTACTTGTTGCTCTTCTCATTTCACCATGGCTGAAAGTGAAATGTATATTTGAGGCTTTAGGGAAGCACCCATCATATTGCATCACCTCCCTTAGCCCATCAAGGGAGTGGCCATATTTGAAAATAATCTTGGCCCATAGTTGGCCATGAAGCTTGCAAGGTAAAACACTCCCCTTAGAAGTTATGGCCTGCAAATATAAAGTAATAGAATACATGTAATCATAAAATAATGTGTGATTTACATAAGCATGATTCTTACCCAAAGTCTCCAATGTTGTGTTGGCTTCACTCTTAGTAAGAGATGACATTGATGCACAAGGTTGAGGGAACACTTTGCTCTTCTGCTCATCATGGGAACTCTTTGGTGGAATTCCTTCAAGTAAGGAGACATCAAGGCATAGATCATGGAAGGATGTATGGACTAATGTGTCCTTGCTTTGCTTGAATAGATCTCTTTGCCTTCTTCTTGCATCAATATGCTGAAATAAAGAGGGACAAATGTTTATTACCATGTGAAGCTTGCCCTCCTCTTTGCCTTCTACAATCTTCAGGGTCTCATCCCTTGATAGTGATGGCACATGTTGCCCATAGATGGTGCCATAATCTTCATATAATGAGACCTCCTCCATGAGAGATGACTGAATACATAAGTGGGGAAGACCCTCCATGCTTCCACTGTGTAATCCAATCACCTTCCTAGGTGTTTCAACCTTCTGCAATGGATAGGAATGAGGCTGGCCCTCTTCCTCATCTCCTCTTTATGTCCTCATGGTTTTACACCCTTTGAATTTCAAGGGCTTTTGAAATGCAATCCCTTTGAGATCTTCAAGAAAATACCTCTTCCATTTGTCTTTACTGCTCTTGCACAGCGCAGTGCAACTTTGTTGCTCTAACCCAGCAGCATACAGAAATGTAGATCTCTTCATACAATGTGTTGAAATGACAACATATGGGTTTTTAATTATACCTTGGTGGGATGTAGAAGCAAGAGCTTCTTCTGAAACTATGTAGTCTTCCTCCATTACTGGAGGCTGCTCTCCCAAGGTTGTGCCAGTGCCAGTACAATTCTCCGCCCTTTCAATCTCCTTGAGATCTTCTTCAATACCCTTCAAGGTCTGGAAAAGGAGCAGGGAGATCTCCTCTTCTGTCATTTTTCCAAGTGGTGGATCCATGCTCTTGTTTTTTCTATACAATGCATATTCTTTGTGAGGGTAGGAAGTGCATGGATCTTCCTCTCCTTCTTGAAACCTTCTATAGGTCTCATTGCAACCTTCTTCTCCTTGAAACCCTCTAGGAGTTTCATTCTCTTCATATTTCTCCTTTGTCTATCTATCCTCTTTGAAGGGGCTCTTCATGGATCTGGAATATGACGAGGTAAAACTCATCTTCTTCAGCAATATGAACTCTGATTCTTTGTTGTAAAGTTCCCTCTTCAGGAATATCAAAATTCTATTCCAGAGATTGACTACAGGGGCATTTACTGGATATGTCACCTTTGAAGAGAGGATGAGATCCAGAGGCTACCTGGCCATCTGTAGACTCTATATATAGAGTTTTAAATCTTCCCCTTCAGGGATTCATCACTTTGGCTTGAAGCCACAGGCTGAGCCAAAGATCATGCTTTGATACAACTGTAATGTTCCAAATCTGAAAATTAAGCAATATTTGAAAAAATATTGATTATTCAGCACCAAAAAATCTCATAAAAGATGTTATAATGTAAATCCTTTAGTAAATACAACAGAAGCATCCTTATACAGCATTTTATTGACCAAAAGGTGGGGAAAAGTGATGATTTTGGCCCTAAAATGAGTGTATTCAGAAATCTGCATAAAATTAATGGAAATGGCGGGAGCTTATTTCATATTAGGTTATTAGGGACCTATGCTCCAAATTTCAGCTCAAACAAAGCATTCTAGCTAAGTTAAACAGTTCCTCCTTCCCAAACTAGGCTTAAAAACCTTGATTTCCCATGGCTTTGAGTATGCAGAAAATGGCTGAAGCATGCAGAGCGTAATTTTTGAGGGTTTTAACTGAAATAATTCTGGAACATCAGTATGGAAACTTATAATATGAATCATATGGTTTACATTAGGAAAAACAGAAATGTACACAAAGAAAGGCCTCCAAATGAGGTGACGCAACCATGCAATGAGACAGAAGAGCTGAACAGCGTAATTTACAGGTGGCTGAAATAGTGTTTCATTCTATTTTAGATCTACAAAATATCTGAATAGAAAATCACATATCATAATGGGATCAATATTCAAAAAGAGCTTTTTAGTACATTCCCCTTGGGGATCTCAGCAAAAGATGAATAACAATGAATAGATATGAGATCTACACCATAGATCTGTATTAATCTTCAGAAATTTCTGAAGAATATGATGCACAGTAGATCAGATCTGAAATAGGACATGGATTTGTTGGCCAATCCACGGATCACCTCAGTGAAGGAAAGGAGCCCTTTCACCGGAGATCTCTCCTCCAAACTAATGCAAAACCCACACTGCAACTCTGCCTACAAAAAGGACGCATTTTTTGAAGCTAACTGCGCAGATGAAGTAAAATACACTTTGGCCTCATGCCAAGATAAGAATCTGAAGCTCTGGTGATCTAGAACACTCTTGCCAATGGGTTAGAAGACTTTCCCAGTGAAAAGAGGGGCTAGATATGCATAGATCTGAGAAGATCTATCTTCCACTTGCTGCAGCTCACTTAGACAATGGAAACCCTCACTGGATTTACGCTGCCAAAGAGAGATGGAGCTTGGCCAATGCCAGATATTGGACCAATGCAGCACAATCTCCTCCAAGAGACCCTCAAGGAAGGAGGAGGAATTCCTAAACAGGAAATTCCTCTCTCTAGCTAAACAACCAAGAGAGTTTGAGTTGCTCAAGCAATCTCAAAATAAAATGATCATCAACAACCTTTTCCTTGAGGCTTCTCCTTCCTTTTATAAGATTAGGGTTTGCAAAACCCTAAACCACCTTCATCCATTTGTCCCTTTTCACATGGAGGACCTCCTCATAGGACTACGCTGATCATCTAGGAGGTTCATTGCATCTGGACTACTTTATGATTTGGTCCTATTGACCTGGTCAAATATCTTGAACATGTTTCACATACAAGTGGATTTTATTGAGCAAGCCCCGATTTGACTCTATTCACATTGGGCATTGATTTATTCTCATGTTTTATGAGTTTTTCATGTACTCCTTTACATTTTATTCATCAATAAATAAAATTAAAACAAAATGAAATGTTCCTATTAGCTTGGGCTAATTAGGAACATTACAGAATGACTTTCTAATAATAGGCAAGACATGTTCAGAGGTGTTATATGGACACTTGGATTCGAAGTATAACACCTATGGACTCTTCTATAAGACACTGTCCATGTGGAGATTCCCAGAACAATGATAATTCCACTCCCAGGTGGCCAACGCACCCTTGAGTGTCGAGAAGTGCACTGTAGTGCACCCTTGCATGGAGGAATTGGCACTGCAACACAGTTAGTCCCTTGCAGATGAGCGTTGGTGAGTCAGTGGGTCATATAGCATATACTTCAAACCTTGGATTGTAAGGTGTGAATAGATGATTTGATGTCGAACGCCAAACAAAATATTTCGGTCAAAGGTTCGGAAGAGAGAAACTTGTCGATGATGTAACAAGCCTCAGGGTATTGGAAGATGTTTCTAAGTAAACTTCCTGGATTATGAGTTGATGTCGATAGGAAGAAACTTTATCTATAAACGGGACTTACTGATTTCGGAGTCAAAATGTGACTTGATATCGCAATGTTCTGGGATGACTGTCATGAAAATGAAGGTTTGTGAGTATTCCAAAAGGATGAGAATTTTACTGGATGACTTCTCTTGAACATATCGGCGACACTGAGATGAGTTGGCAGCATTGACCCAAAACTAAAGTGAAGGTACGATGAACCATAGGTATGAATGAACCGTCAAGAATATTACCCAACCCAAAAGTCACAATGATGGAGTGAAATTGTCATGTTCAAGAGCGACCTACTACCATAAAGTGTTATGTTCTTTTCCCCAAATTTTCCCCAGTCATTTTTCAACCAATACCTATTTATTTTTTAACAAGCTTGAGGAGGGTAACATATGCTTGATCTATAATTCAACCCTTCGGGTGAATCCATTGCTATTTAATAATTTAACGAGTATGGCGATAAATGAAACTCGATTCTTTCCATGATCGACAAGTTCGTTGCTATTTTATATTTTAACGAGCCTAATGATAGTGAAAACCTAGTCCTTTTTGATATTTAGAGAGTTTGAAAAAGAGGACAAAAGAAAAATCAATGAGCCCTTCTTCGTAAATTTGTCGCTCAAATCCGAAAAAAGTGTAAAATGATACCTGAGAAAACCTCTTAGCCATGTTCAATTAAGGTTTTCCTTTTTCGTAAATAATCTATCTTAGCCCAGAGAAGGGTTAAACTTATACTAAGTAGATGTTGTTTCATTTACTTTTACGAGCTCGAAAATACAAGTGCTCGACAATATTTTCACATTATCGGAGTCTAAAAAGAGCTAAAAGAAGACTCCAGGGGGTTCCTTTTTTGCAGTTATCGAAGCTCAAAAAAGAGATATAAGTGCGCTTCAAATACTTTTTCATTTTTATCAAAGCTAGAAAAAATAAGGATAAAAGTATGCTTTGAGGTCAAATCATTCTTTAATATGTGTGCATGATTAATGTGTTGTATCAGCTGTAAAACCTATTCAGAGAACCATGAAATGGATTAAAAATACTTATTTCATAGCAAAAATAAATAAAAACCATAGTCACATCATTACATATGATTTGAAATAATCAAATTGACTAATTAAAAGATTTTTTACCATTTAGTTTTACCATTCCAAAGTTACCATTTGAAAATTAGGAGTTATGAACCAGTTTTTCCCCCGAACTTCAGCGGTAGATTGTGAAAGTTCCAGCAGACGATTTATGTTGTCGTTCGATCCAGGATGGAGCTATGAACCTTCTCTTTCCTTTAGTATCATTTATTGTGCATTTCATGGTAAATTTTTAGGTTTTTGAGCCCCTTAGGGTAAATCTACTACGCTCAGAGGGAAACGCACCCTTGAATGTCGAAAGGTGCATTGCAGTGCATTGAAATTGAAGGCCAGATGCACTGCAATGCTTTGTCCCTTGACCTGGGGTGTGTTGGGCGTAATTTACATTTCTTTTTTTTTGTGCCCAAAATTTCCCGATTTTTTTGCATGAAAAGGATCCTAATGAAGCTTATGATTGTATTTCAGGTATTCATTGGATCAACATGAAGATTACATGGATAGAAAGAGAACATGAAGAACAAAATATGATTGCCCTAAATTATCCAGGCACAATAATAGCCCTCAGAGATTGCGAGTTGCTAAAATATTTCAGACTGTCGGGAACGAGGCAAAAAATAGAACTATTGGAGTTCCTTTTTCGTTCATGGGATCTGGTACTACAGGATTTTCACATTGGGGACAAAGTGCTCCCAATATTAGTGGAGGACATTTATTTTCTCACTGGATTATCGAGGCGAGGTTCTCCCATTTCTCTTTCAGGATCTTCTCTTGGAGGAGAGATAGTGAGAGATTATATACTGCAGCACTGCCATCAAGGGACTGAACCAAGTAAGGATGGGAAAATAAATACCCACAAAGTGCGTGATCTACCTTTGAGGACCATCCTATTTACTATCACAAAGCTTGATGGTTTTGCTACACCACATGTGGAAAACATATCATACATGCAGTATGCATTAGAGTGTTTAGAACTAACAATATTTAACTGGGTTGAAGTTGCTCTCTTTTAGATGAAAGAACAGCTAACCAAAGAAAAGGGAGCAAGGAAGAAAATTTTCAACTATGGTTCGATCTTGATTTCCTTCGCCTTACAGTGGATTCCATTGAAGCAGCCACAACATGTTACATTGGGCATATTTGGCCCTAGAGATCCACGGATGTAGATATGGGTTGAATTGATGTCTATACATGTTGGTCAATCGACCATCGTATTATATATTGCATTCTTTGCCTACTTCAGACGACATATGATCACCATCGATGATTATGCATATGCAGGCATAGATTTCCAAGGAGATCCAGACTTGATTCTACGAGACGATGCTCAATGGGGTGCAATTGGTAAGAATGTTTTGACCATGTTTTTTTTTTTTTCTAAGGTTTCTACATGTTTTTGTATTTTGATGTTTCCCAAGACTAAACTAAAATTTGATGTATGCATATGTGGGTTGAGGTCAATCAGTGGTTCAGCCAGAGCAAGGAGAAAATGAGCCAGTAGAGAGGGTTGTCGGGAGAGAAGTCCTTCGGGATTTAGATATGATCGAGACTCTTGCTGAGCTACAGCAGCACATGGAGGGATTAACTCTTGGGATTCTGAATTGTCAGATTGAAGAGTTACCTATGAGACTGCAGCACCACACTATTGGCATTCCTAAATATTGGATGCTTTTATTGCGTAGGATAGCTAGATCAGTAGTTTGTTATATCGAGCATCACTAGTTTACTTTGAAATTTTGCATACATTTTGAGGTCGGATGACTAATGTGTCTTGGGCACAAATTTTGTAAAAACCTATAACTATCTATCTATTTTTTTCCAATGTTTTCCTATGTTTATTACAGAATCCTATTCAATTATGTGATGTGAATTAAAAATATGTCTTACATGTGTTGCAAATGCCTGTTTAAAACATAATTCGCTAAGGAATCAGTTAATGTGTTCAAATTTATGGAAATATGTTAATATTGAGTGTAATCAAAATTTCTTTCCAAAATTCAAACTCTTAGGAACATACGATGCAGTGTTGGATTTCGGATAGTATAAACGCTAGTAAGTTGTAGTACAACAAGTTGTGAGTCTAACCTAATTATGATGCAGTTAATACCAAATGAAATGACATCAGAGAGAAGTTCGATCAACACGCTATACTCAGCGATATTGTTTGTAGATCGACTGATACAAATCCCTTGAAAACTCACTAACTAGCCGCTTGGAGTGAAAATGGCTCATGTTGCAGAGGATAGATTTTGCGTACTACGGTTAGCACCATCAGCGTATCTAACGAATGGTTCCAAAGATTCAAACATCTACGATGAAATGTAAAGTGGATTACTAACTTCAAGAAAACTCTAGAAAAACAAACTAAGACAATAAATGCATATCAAAATAATATATACAATGTAATACAAAAGTTTACTATTCTCATGTTTAAGCATAGTAACGTTTGAGATACAGCCCATTTTGAGGTTGCGCCAGTTGAATTCCATCATAATCTACTAACTCGTAAGCACCCTTAGTAAGAACTCTTTTGACAATATAGGGGCCATGCCATAATGGCTCAAATTTTCCTGTACCAATTAGATCAGTTTCCTTATCATAAAGTAAGACCACGTCACCCTCTAAGAAGATGCGAGGTTGGACATGTTGGTTGTATTGCGCCTTGATTCGTCTTTTATGCGCTTCGTTGGCCAATGTGGATTCACAATGCATTTCATCAATATGGATGAGGTTAAAAATACGTGCTTCTTTAGTAGAGGTGCCAGGTAACAACTCAACAACAATTTTTAACGATGGTATTTCACATTAGATAGGCAAGATAGCTTCCAGATCATACACCAATTGAAAGGGGGTAAATCCGGTCGGATTTCTCATCGAGGTTCGGTATGCCCACAAAGCCGAGTACAGGATCAAATTCCAATTTCGTTTATGAAATCCTGTGATTCATTGAAGCATTCATTTAAGAATCTTGTTAATAGCTTCAACTTGTCCATTGGATTGTGGATAATAAGGAGTAGTACTATCATGCGACAATCCTAATTTGGCAATCAACTCATTCATCATGTGATTGCAAAATGCTTACCATGATCTATGACTATAGCCTATGGAACACCAAACCATGAGATGACATGATTGAAAAAGAATAATTCAGTTGTTTAGTCTGTGTTATTGAATGTAGGCATCGGTTCGGCCCACTTGGTAAATTATTCTACTGCGAAAATAATATAATCGTTCCTATTATGCGGAATTGTGATCTACGGATAAACCAAATTCCCTGAGCGTGGTGTTTTTCACTTAGAAAAAAGAGGAAATAATAACTATCACTTTCTTTAAAACAAGCATAAATACATAATGGTAAAGGAGCCTACTTGTGATTCTTTCGCTTCTCCTTCTCCTTCTGTTGCCATTGTATTTTCTCTCAATCCAACTCCAGTCGCTATATCGATTCCTGCAAACATAAACAGAGAACAGAAAAAAAACATGCAATATACAGATATCTACTTATCTTACTAAAATCAAATCGATTAGATATGAAATACATACATCATTCAAGAATGCATTGCACAAGAAATAGAGACATATGTATGGGAAAATAAACAACAATATTTAATAAAGAGTAGAAGGGGAAGATTACAACCAATGGATCAATTTGTTGTCAACCTGCTCTAGATTCATTCCAGCCTCATCACATCCATCATTATCCCAGCAGCATATCGGTACTTTCACTCTCTTATCAAATGAGAATCCAACAGCATAACTTTACCAAATTTCTTCCTTCTCTAGCACTAGGATGATTGCTCAATTTATAGGAAAACTGATGGTAGTTTCTCAATGAATGACTTTCTAATAATAGGCAAGACATGTTTCCAAGTTCAGAGGTGTTAGATGGACACTTGTATTCTAAGTTTGACACATGTGGACACTTCTAGAAGGCACTGGCCATATGGAGATTCCCGGAACAATGATATTCTGCTCCCAGATGACCAACACACCCTTGAGTGTTGGGAAGTGCACTACAGTGCACCCTTGCATGGAGGATTTGGAACTACAACACAGTTAGTTCCTTGTAGGTGTGTGTTGGTAAGTCAGTAGGTGATATAACATATACTTCAAACCTTAGAAATCTCACAATAGAATCCATGAATTAAATTTTCTTCTCTTAGGGCATATAGTAATTGAAATATAAGGGGATGATAGACCCTATTTCATTGGTACTAGGGATGATGTCCAGTTTGACCAGGTCTTGGGGGATGATGCCCAAATTGACCTATAACAATTCCCCCCAGACGAACAAGGGTTGCAGGTCATGAAATCAATGTCCTATTTTTTAAATGGTCCCACAGTGATAACAGGATGCATCGGAATTGGAAGTTTGCGGATTTTACGATCGAATATCTGGCACGCATGACAACTTCTGACTGCGAGGATGCAGTCGCGAAACATGGTAGGCCAAAAGTAACCGACGCGAAGTAATTTCTACGATGTAGCGTATCCAAACAAGTGTCTAACACAAGCTCCAGCTTGACAATCATTTAAAACCTTCTCGGCCTCCTCATGAGTGAGGCACCTCCTTAAAATTGTATTGACACCACAACGATAAAGTGTATCGTCGATGATTAGATAATATTTGGCTTGGTATTGAATACGTCGCTATTTAGAGCGAGGGATATCGGGCCATAAAGTCTAGGTTTAGAGATAAATGATAAAATCCCCATACCAAGGATCAGATGATCCGATCAGAAATAGAGACTCATCAGGAATTGATGTAGTAGTAGTGTTATTAGAGGGAAGGTCGCAGAGAAGCTCAACCAAAACTAAAGAATTCTTTGACTTGGATTAGATGAATTCCAAATAAAATTGCTATAAAATGACTATCTATTTTGAATATTTCCCCCCAACAATTGACGTGGCAGAATGTATGTAATGGGGTTGCAATCCGAAATGAAAATGGTCTTCCATAAGAGGATATAATGGCGAAATTTTTGGATAGCTTGAACGGCCACCAAGGTGAGATTTTCGACATATGAATACTTTACTTCCGTATCATTGAGATTACGACTCAACTAATATATCAGATGTTCTATCCCATCTTCTTCTTGGACCAATACCATAGAAATGGTCGTATCTACCATGATGATATATATGAAAAAATCACTCTGATAATTGGGGGGATACATTAATGATGATCGGACAAGTGTGTCCTTGACAACATGAAAAGAAGCTTGTGCAACCTTATCCCAATGGAAGGGAATACCCTTTTTCAAGAGATGAGTAAATCCTTTATCCATATCTGCGTACTTGGGTATGAACATCCTTAGGAATTTAGCCTTTCCTTGAAGTTTCTATAGCTTAATTAAATTTTATGGCATAGACAAATCAAGAATGGCCTGGACCTTCAGTGGGTTGATTCGAATTCCAAATTTTGAGACGATGAATCCAAGAAAACTACCAGAACCAACACAAAACACACACTTGTGTGGATTGAGGCATATTTTGTAGTGTCGGTAGCATAAAAAGATAGCTCTAAAATGAGTCAAGTGATCAGTATGATTTCGTGAATGCGCAGATAAATTGTCTAGATAAGGTTGAACAATGTGCTTGATGTCATTGAAAGCATAATCCACTGCTCTCTGAAATGTTGCCCCGATGTTATTTAAACCAAATGGGAGTTTAAAATAAGTGAATGTGCCCCAGGGACAGATAAATGATGTCTTATATTAGTAATTTGGGTGGATATTGATTTGATTGTAACCGGAGAATCCATCCATGAATGAAAACATTTCACATCCAGCACAATCGTCAATAATCTGGTCGATAAAGGGAGTAGGATAGTTGTCTTTTGGACAAACAAGGTTGACATCTCGAAAATTGACGCACGCTCTGATTGTCCCTTGTTTCTTCATGACAGGAACAATTTTATAAACCCAATCAGTTAGCGGAGCAGGGTAAGTGAAACCAACACGCAAAAGTTTTTCAACTTTTGCTTTAATGGCAGTAGCCTTCTTTGGATGAACGGGACGAAGGTGTTGGCGTACCAGTCTAACATCAGGGTATATTTTAATGGTGTGTTCAACGATAATAGAATCTATGCCTAGAATTTATTTGTAAGACCAAGCAAATATATCTCAGAATTCATGAAAGAGAGAGCGATAAGTTTCACGTTCTGATGGAGAACAAGACACGTTGACATGAATGTTTTCTACAACACTGAGTTTGGTCAAAATATCGATAGAAATGGTTTCTTCAATATTTGATAAATTTCGCTCGGATTTGATTGCATTAATTGGAAAATAATTCGAAAATAATGTTTTGATCGATGGGTGATATAGTTCAATATGATTATATTCTTCTTAATCCTGAAGATGGGAACGATGATGATGATCTTCCCATGGTTCTCCTTCTAGCATCATGGATTCCAAATTGCTCTCATCAGTCAAGAAAGTGGATGAAAAGGGATCAGATGGAGTACCAAAATCTAATGAACGATCGACCCAAACGATCCGCAACGATGATTTCAGATTCGTAGCCCAAGCCATGTAGTTTGATTTCTATGCCAGCTCAATTGGGCTAGCAGCAGAAATTCATCCAACGTAACAACTTCAGAATCATTGGTAATATTCCTTAAGCCAGATGGAATGGAAGATATCATGCAGCAGGTCTCTATTCTTGTAATTTCTACCAACGTCGCAGGCGGCGGTAATGAAAAGGTGCCCGTTAGGGAAGAATCCTTTAAGAGTCCTACATGAATGTTTTGAAGTGCTATCTGAGGTGCGTGAACTAACGAAACGCTTCCAGTTACCTGGAGGAAAATAAGGAGAGTTGATTGATGATTGTAATAACACCTTTATGATAAAAGGCGATCATTCTAAAATATGTAGAGACGATCATAGTCATAGCGTAAAGCCATGGCCTTCCGAGTAAAATGTTGTAGTCAAGGGATCCATTAACGACCTCAACTTCAACAGTTAAAGTTTTTTCCCCTAGTTCAACATGCAGGTTATTGATGATACTGCAAGGCTTATATGTGCGATTGTCAAAAGCTTTCAACGTCGTAGGCGATTGAGATAGGCACGGAAAGCCAAGTGAATTCCAATAGTTTAGAGACATAATGCACATAGATGCTCCCTCATCAATAATAGTACGATGATCGAGGTGATTAAGAACATTTACTTGGATGGAGAATGCCAATTCTGTTGGTAATTGTGGCACATAGCCCGTATGATTAAAGACTACAAGATTTGAATATGTCGGGTCGATTCCACCAATTACCGACAACAAAGCCTGTTCTGGGAGGGACAATTTTGAAGTACCTCAAGCGTCGACATAACTAAAGGGGATTGAGCCAAATATTCAACTATATTATAATTTTGAGCAGCTCGGGCTCGAGGATTGAATGTCGATTTATGGACGACTCCCTTTGGTGGCTTTATTGTTAACTCAGGAATAGCAGTTGGTGGAATAGATTCCATGGATGGATTCATGGTTGAGGTAGTAGGTTCATCAGTTGCCTGACTATCGTAATATTTATTTCGCGTTGACACCAAAACATCAATTTTTGTCTTTTTGATAGATAGCATAAGCGCTTGGGAACTAGAAACTGGATCCGTAGCAACCATGTTTGTGTCTGGATTCATAAATGGATCTGTCAACATAGCAGATGCATTCGAGGTCTTAAGAAATTTTGAGACTTTGGCGCGATGAGGATAGTCTCGAACAAAGTTCTCCTCATTACATATTATGCAAGGGTAACAAGGTTTCCGATTGTTTCCATTTTATTGATCAGATGATCATTCCTGTGGGGTTGAATTTTTATTTTTCTTCGCTTTCCCCTTTTTCTTACTTCCAGGTTGCTTGTCACTTTTGCCTTTGTTAGATGACACAACATGAATTTTGGAAGAAGGTGCAGGATTAGATGTTGTAGAGTGGTGTGTGCTTGTAATACCAATCATACCATCGCCAACATGAGAGTCCTTAGATGGAGTAGGAGCAGTAAAATTAGATCGCGACGCGTTGGGAATTTTCTCATAGAGCGTGGAAGACTCAATATAAATCAAATCTAAGTAATGGGAATGAGCAATGACCTTCTCTTCAGTGAAGATGCCACCCTTGGCCACATCCTTGGTGATAGATGGCAGCAAGGACTTAATGAACCACTCAGCAAGGAGCTGATCAGGAAGAAATGTTTTGACCATTCTACGATGATGACACCACTCATGAATATGATCATAAATGTGAGTAGTATTAGTCTGTTTGAAATTGGTCAAGAGTTCCATTCCAGTTTCATATCATATGGGTAGTTGGAATTGGGTCAGAAAGGTATTAGCTAAGGTAGTGAAATTATCAAATGAAGCTCGTGGTAACTCAACGCACCACTTTGTGACCGAACCAGTGAGCGTACACTAGAAAAGATGTAGTCAAAAAATTCATCATTTAAGGAGTTGAATGAACACCACAAATGATAATTCATAACATGCGTTAATTGGTCTTATCCACGGTTTTCATTGAACTTTGGAATATTCAAGGGTAATTTATGTGGTATCACCGGCCACCAAGGAGCATAGTTGATTGGAACGTTGGTAAGCTAGTTTAAATCAAGTAATTTTAAAGTTGCAACAAAGGGTAACTGTCGATTTAAGTCAGGTTGAGCATAACTAGGATATGATGTAATTTCTTGGGCAACAGGCCTTTGAGCACCAACATAAGGAATTTTTTGTTGGTAACTCAGATATGGGTTGTTTTGATAAGTAAACACTTGAGGATTCTGTTGACCAAAACCTAGGTAAGCTACTTGTTGTTAGAATGATTGTTGTGGCATTTACGGTTGTGGCTGCCAAGGTGTTTGATTATAGCCCAAACTAGAATAGCTTGGACCTGGTTGTGTCTGTGACATCCCATAATAGGGTAATCCAGCTTGTGAATAAAGAATTCTATATACAGGTGGTTGTTGTAAACCATCCGAAAGAGTTGGAGTCAGAGGGCCCAATACTTGAGGGTATTGGGTTGAAGGACCCGCCTGAGATGGTTGAGGTATAGAAATATGAGCCTGTAACAGGAGTAATGATGTATTAACAAGTGGAGTAGATGTGGGTGCAACAAGTTGAACCGATTGAAATGAATGCACAACCATTTGTGGTTAAACGGGTAGGATAGGCTGTCATTGACAAACAGTCATTCCAACATTAGGCTGACCATATAAAGACGAAGTACTATCAAAATGGGTGACCATAGGTTTCCCCCCAGCATGATGACTATAATAAGATGGAATATATTGTTCTCCAAATACTGGGAATCCAATTGAAATTGTACTAGATGGAATATACCCAGATGGACCAGCTTGATATTGCACTGAAGATGTATATAAAATATCAAGTCGTTCAGTACTCATTAGAGATGTACTAGATAGAATACCAGATAATGACATGGGTGAATTCCATGGGTTTGAGGATGCAATAGAGAAGGTTCTAGATAAAGATTGGTAACTAGGTGGGATGGAAGGACCACCATTTAGATGTGACTCTGGTGATGTGGTGAACATCGACGGGGTAGCAACAGTAGATGTTTTCGCAACTGTAATATATGGTACGGCCGAAGATGTTGACTCAGCCATGTTCATACAACCCAATGTATGCCCTATGTGATCTACAGGAACTTGAATTGACACAGGATCAAAGAGAGCAGTGTAAGGTGATTTAGGTAAAGAATCGTAAAGATAAATCTCATCCCCAAAATGAGTTCGAGCTGAAGGTGATTCATCTTGTGGTATTTATTCAATCGAAATCAAACCAGGTGGAAGAACTTCGATGTCAGGCCCGAGATATATTTCAGGTGGTTGACTACGTGATATGGGAGACTCAATGGCTACGATCGACTGTGGAGCGACCGATACAGGAACAACTTACAGTTGTTCGACTTCAGGATCTAGATGTTCTGGTAAAAGAACAATAGGATCCTGATCAACTTCCAGTTGAACAACGTCGGGTGTCTCACTAATTGGATGGATCGTGACCATAGGTAGTTGTGAAGACTCCGTCTCGACAATAGTGGATGAACCAAGATTTGTATAAACAACTCAAGATGACTCTGGTATATGTGATGATGATGTCACACTAGAGGTACTGATAGTACCGGTTTAGGTAGAATGATGTTGCCTTCGCCGACCAGAAATGGCTTCCGGTGGTAAAGGTGGTTTAAGTTCTATTCTATGTGAACGACGAGGAAAGGGATGTTTTTCTTCCACGATGACCGATTGATTTTATGAAAAAAACAAATAAATAAAATAAAAGTGTAATTCTAGGCAAAAATTTTACCAAGTAATTGTGAACTGCATAATATCTCTTGGCGAACCAAGAAGTACGAGCAGGCAATCTCCCTGAATGTTGTGTTCGGTGTATCACAAGTTACAAGGCGGACGAATCGGTTACCTATGGATGGATAGCAACCTAAAGTTTTCCTCCCAAATATACTCGAAGGTACGTGGAGGCCCAAGTCCGTATTAGTGTTGTCTAATGCGAAACCGCACAGTGAGAGCACCCCCTTATACTTTTCATACTAGAACACCACTCTATATACTCGAAGGTACGTGGACGAGCTCCGACAAGTTAGCGACAGCTGCTATGTTTAACAATGTTGGAACACGTGTCTAGCCTAGACCTTCTAAATGTTATCGTTGATGTTACAATGCTTTCTTGTGTTGATTGATGTAAATTTTATGTTGATCTTATTTAAAAGTTTGTCTTTGAGGTTCACCGCGTGTTGTAATAGAAATTCTTAAAAATGCAAACTAAATGATAAGCAAACTTTTCAATTTAGCTTTTTCAATGAAAATCCTAGCTACTAAGGGGAAAGAGCAATTAGTTTTTAAGCATGCAACAAAGAGCACAAGCTAAATGTAGTTTTCCTAACTTGTTCCTATGCAACACACACAACTCTCTATATGCACATGCATGTTTTTATTTTCAGCGCCCTTTAATGTGAATGAAAGAAAGGAAACTAGATGCATAAATAAATCAAACAAATGTTTTCTTATGAGAAACGAGGAATGAAACAACAATTTCTCTTAGGAAAATGAAGAATGGAACTACAATTTTCCTACAGGAAACGAAGAATGAAACAAAAATTTCCTTTTCGAAAGCGGAATTGATCTAATGCAGAAATTAACTACTTTGAATTTGATTTTCCAATGATAAAGAAAAACACTAATGAAATATTGAACAAATTACTTTTCAAAGGAGGAAGAACATGAAAGTTTACTGGTCTCTAAGAGGTATCAGACATCTGATAATACAACAAACAAGTGGCTGAAACTGAAAGCAATGACAATTTTTGATGGAATTTGGTTGGCTAAGGGGGCAACGTAGTCTCTAAGGGGAGATAGTGTGTTGCAGAGCACCCCTGAATGGGATACAATGCACTGCAATGCATTGTGCCTTGACCAACAGTCCATTAGGCACAGCCAGGTTTGAAAAGCAAGCAGCATAACACACTTCTAGTGCAATTTGCTCATTCAAATGACTGATAACAGAAAGTAGATGCTGTTGATGAAGATAAACAGAGGGAAAAAATGCTAGGAATGATGGGAAATCCCTAGTGGAGTCGCCAATTTGTTATAAGAAATTTTGATCTACGGATAAATTAATTTCCCTGAATGTGGTGTCCTTCACTCAGAACAACAAAGAAAAGAATAACTATTGTTTTCTTTAAAACAAGCAGATGTGCAGAAATGAGAAAGAACCTACTTGTGATTCTTTCGCTCTCCTTCTCCTTTTGTCGTTGTTGTCATCGCTCTCAATCCAAATCAAGTTGCTATATTTATTCCTGCAAACACAAACAGAGAACAACAAACAACATACGATATACAAATATCTACTTATCTTACTCAAATCAAACCAATTAGATCTGAAATACATACATCATTCAAGAATACATTGCACAAGAAATAGACATATGTCTGGGAAAATGAACAACAATATTTATTAAAGAGTAGGAGGAGAATATTACAACCAATGGATCGATTTGTCGTCAACTTGCTCCAACTTCATTCCAGCCTCATCACATCCAGCATCATCTCAGCAGCATATCAGTACTTTCACTCTCTTATCAAATGAGAATCCAACATCATAACTTTGCACAAAATTCTTCCTCCCTAACACTAGGATGAGTGCTCAATTTATAGGGAAACTAATGGTAGTTTCTCAATGAATGACTTTCTAATAATAGGAAAGACATGTTTCCAAGTTCAGAGGTGTTATGTGGACACTTGGATTCGAATTAGGACACATATGGACTCTTCTAGAAGGCACTAGCCATGTGGAGATTCCCATAACAATGAAAATTCCGCTCCTAGGTGACCAACGCACCCTTGAGTGTTGGGAAGTGCACTGCAGTGCACCCTTGCATGGAGGAATTAGCGCTACAATGTAGTTAGTCCCTTGCAGATGAGCGTTGGTGAGACAGTGGGTCATAACATGTACTTCAAACCTCATAAATCTCACAATAGAAGCTATGACTGAAATTTTCTTCACTTAGGGCATATAACAACTAAAATATAAGGGGATGATAGATCGTATTCATTGGTCTTGGGAATGATGTCCAGTTTGACCAGGTCTTGGGGGATGATGCCCAAATTGACCTATAACACATCTGATAAAAAAAAATCTATCCATGTGGGCCCTGCCTAGGATAGGTGTTCCGGAAGAACACTATATTTGTCACCACACGGCGGAACAGCCGCACCCAGTCATGTGGTACTCCCACCACATGTCACTGTATAGCCTCCGGGAGATCCTCTATGGCAGCCATAGGGACTTTGCGAGTAAAATTATCCAAGTTTCTCTCTATAGCATGGAGTGTTCTCCCTGGGTTTTCTACAACATCCTAAAATTCTCTTATGTGGCGCTTATTCCCAGGGAATCCCTCGGGTCTCACTAGTCCCATGTATGCATCATGATCCATAAAAAATTGTAAGTCATATTGTCTTAACAAAAATATTTTTCATTTTCATAAAAAAAAAAAAAAAAAAAAAAAAAAAAAAAAATCATATAATCAAAAATCATTGTGCGATCTTACAATGTATCATATTCTGTGAGTGGAAAAAGGCGACAAATACGGATCTCCCTCACCCCTTTGGGCACAGCATAGGGATAGTCTTCTACTGCGATGACTTGTTCTCCCCACCAAAGGAAGAACTCATCATCCCAAGAAGTCTGGGGGACCTCACTACCCCTAGTCTCTTCATTAGATATGCTCACCTAGCTATCCGTGGATCACGGGGTTTGTTGATGGTAGAGATGATCTTGGGGCGAAACCCTGGAACTCTCTCAAAGAAGAATGTACAGAGAATGGTACCATAGCCAAAATGATTTGTCTTATTTTACCGGATTGAAGTCAATTGTTTCTTCAAATTTGCCAATAAGGTTGTGCACCAATCATATAGCATGGTCAAGCAATCCACTGTTAGACTCATGCTTCCTCGTGAAGCCTGGTGTAAGGAAGTTGATCCGGATACCCTCACAATGGTGAAAATAACAATCTTCATATGAAGATCTCACACATCTCTAATTGGGATTTGTGTCCCCACCTTCTGAGTACCCTCAGCACAGTAAACACGAATATAGTCCTCGACATTTAGACTGCTTGTGGGCTTACCCTACAAATTTATTGGTTCCCCTCTTCGAGAGAGTCCAGTTATGAAGTAAATGTCTTCGATTTCAATCCTTAGTGGCATTTGAACAATCATGAAATAATATTCATCCAGATCCCAATAATTCACTAACATCTCAAGCAATCTTATGTTAGTTTTCATATTTGGCATTTTGAAGAATTTCAATAATCAGAATCCCCTGAGTATATCCAAGGATATTTGATCCTGCATAACCTCATTATCAATTGTGCTATGCTCTCTTTCTCTCCAATTGATAGTAATCATGTATCATTTCATCCAATAACCATTTAGAAATTCATTTTAAATTTTTGCTTTGCACATACACGAGTCCATTCGGACATAATCGCATGTATACGCGACTTCCTCATTATGAAACCACGTATATGCAGAGGGTTTCAAAAAAAAAAAAAACATATATTCCTATGGTGAAAATCCAAAAAAATTACTTGAAATGATAAAGAAATTAATGAATAAGCTGAGTATGAGGCTTACTTGAAATATTTGGATCGATTCAGTGGGTGATTGCTCCGTTTGCAAGAAAGGGATTTTTTTTCTCCAGAGCACTTTCACAATTTTTTCACAGCACAAATGACCAAATGTGAGTCCAAAAGACCTATTTATGCCCAAAATTCAAAAAAAAAATCACAAATTTCGTTTGTGGTTATTTTTTGAATTTGTTCACAATTGTCTAACCTTTTGGCTTGTCAGTGTTGGGATAGGTTATTTTTAGGTCCATTCTGGTGATTTTGAGATTATTCCACTTTTGCTTCAGATCCATGACCACTGACATTTCATGGAAGGTATTTTCTTATGAACTGGCATGTAGGTTAGGGAATTCACTTTCCATTGCACTTATGCATACTAGCCTCCATTCTGAAATCTTGCCATAGGGTCGACCCCATCATATTATGACTATTAAACAAATTTAACTCGCTGACTTATAAATCATGATATGATGGTAGAGCCATCCTTTACATAGGCTTCTTAGTTAGTTCCTTGCTAGCATTTTTCACCCATCCTGCAATTTGTGTAGGCTCGGGAGTCCTCTTTAGTCCCACCATGACTTATGCGTTGAAGCTTCATTCTTCTTCTTCTTCGTTATTTTTATTCTGGCCATATACCTTAGAGGCTCCCATTTTGTTGCTGAGTTGTATTGCTTCATTGCATATTGACCATTTGAATATCTTAGCCTTTAGCCGGCTTCATTTGGATTTGTGTTTAAGCCTTCTTTTGACCATGTCTTTCTACAAAGTCAAGCGTGAATCACTTAGCCTTTGCAACTTGACACCTTTTCCCATGGATGGAACATTCCTCTAAATGTCACTTACCAATTTTTACCACCTTGCATTGAGCATAGGATTGTTCCTATCCCAAGAACTAGTGCATTTGTTTACCGACACTTGTTCTATCCATTGTACTATAGGCATTATTTTATTCTTTTTCAGAGTTTTAAATATGAAAAAGACAATATATATATATATATATATATATATATATATATGTTCCAAAAAAGAGTAGGAATGGGACATTACTTCCATATTTTGATGGCAGCTAAAGAGTCAGTTGTGTCGCCCTTGAACAAAGCACAAAAAAGATAAGTCTTTTCTCCATTTGGGATGGGTTTAGTTTTGACTTAGGAGAAGTTGTAACCTTGTTATTGAGTCAGTACTCCCCCTGTTGGTTATCTCTTCCAATCATATGGAGGGTTTTTTTATGCCTCCTACATGACAAACTTATACAAAGTTATCATTTGCTGCCATAGTCAAAATGAGTCGTGCTTTTTTTCAATGGAAGTTAACTTGAGTCGGCCTTTTTTCCGTGTCTCTTGACTCATTTTTCAGTCAACCATCCCAATTTTTTAGAATCTTGTTCTATCACATCAGTTATTTGGCCCTTTGCTCGTGCTGGTTTGATAATGTCTCCATTGACTTCTTACCGGCGGGTTTTCTCTTATCGACTTCGACAAATTGCTCTGAGAGTAAACCTAGAGCCGCACCCTAGCCCTATTTACATCATTGATAGGTGACCTTGTGCTCAACATTTGATCAAATCATGGGTCTTTGACTGAGTGGTTTCCCTTGTGTTCAAAATTAGCTTACATTATCACACCTGGGATTCATGCAGTGCCTTGGTTTCCATTTGACCCTATCGGTGGATTCCTCGCCTCTTTGTTAGCTTTCAATATTGGTTGGTTCAAAGGGTTTTTTCCGTGCACTAGCTACATTTTCTGCATGCTGGAAACGTACTTCGGGTTGGTTACTACACTTTTCTTCGCCCGATTATTTCCAAATTTTGGCCTACGGGTTACACTCGCACTAGATTGACGTGGGATGCCTTAATGCCTTCCGTCCTGCAGATCTTTTCCCATCGACTCTAACTCATTTCTCTTAGAATAAGGTCTAGCATTTTTTTGTCAGTACCTTAAGGTTTGTAGTCATCAGTGGCAGACTCCTTCGCTATCAACAGTGAGAATACATCAATGTCTTTTGATTGGTAGATTAGCTCAAGTGTTCGACTTCAACTCATTTATTCACACTTGTTAGATTGCACTGGGGCACCTTGACTCTCATCATCATTATCGGTGAGTTGTCTCGTGTTTGTTAACGGTATACATCATTGACCGATAATCAAATGATTTCTCACATGGTCGACCTCAAATTATTTATTCCAATTGTGTAGCATTGTGCCATGGTGATCGGTGAAGACCTCGGGTTTGAATCAGCATGTTTTGGTTCACTTTGACAGCTCCTTCATTTTTTTGCCAGTGACACCATCCACCCTCATATGTTGCAGTAATTACAACAGCATCTTATATGTTGGCACCCGAGTTGCGTGCAGTACCATTTGTTCCACCACTTATGATTTGGTACTTTGAGATTCAATTGTGACTTCAGTGATCATATATATTTGCAACATCATTGATCAATCTTTTATATGTGATACTTGGACATGATTTTGATATGTCATTCCGGGCAGTGATCAGATGATTCACTATGTACTTTACAGTTCAGCTATACTTGTATACATATTGGATATGCTCCATACTTGATATGCAGACATGTTTTTCTTTCATTGAGCATGGGTATGCCCACCTCGAACATGAGCTATCTTTCTGATTTCTATCACTGGTTTTTGGCAGGCTGAAATCTAGTGAATTCCTCTCTAGTCCTCGAAAAATTCTTTCTTATGCACATAATATTTTTCGGCCATCATGTACCCCTTCTAACCTCACATATTAGGGGGGCATATGTTATAGCATCATTTATCACTTCTATAAACTTGATGACTTATGCATTGGCCTTGGGGAGCCCTTCCATTCAGACTTGATCACACTTCTTAAAAAACAATATTTTGAAATCCATACGTGACTCTGCCCAGTTTTCTCTGCATGCACACGCGGGTCCACTCATAGCTGACCCGCGTATGCTATTTAAAATATTAAAAATATATAAAAATTCCTACTAATTGAGCAGGGTTTACAGGTTTTTCCAGTAACTTAACTACCAGGCCCGTGGCCTAACTATTCCCCAACTGAAAAAAACTGATTTGAGGAAGTATAAATACACCTCAAAGGAATGGACTAAGGGGGGAGAGAGAGAATGCTATTGATATTATAGCCTGTTATAGCCCTGATCAAGTCTGATATTTCCCTATGCCTCTTGCACTCCCCAGGTTCAGGAAACCCTTGTTTCCTTGTGATGTTCACCCTCACTTTATGTGACATCCTCTGTGTACCCTTTATGGAAGAAGATTTGTGAGGCTAGGGCTGGATGGATCCAGAGGACGGTTTCGCTTGGAGTCATGGCAGATCTTAGGTGATTTCTCCACTTTCTCTTTATATATTATCAATAAAATAATCTCTATCTCGTTCCTGATGTCTTTGTGTTATATGTCTCCTATACATTTTGAATGATCTTATAATGGTTTATTTCAGGTTATTTTTATGAGATTATATATGCTAACATGCCGACATTTAGCACATATATGCTATGCAACTATTTTTTGTGCTTTGTATTGACTAATTTGCAGGTTGTGAAGCACGAGGAGTAGCAAAGGGTTTGCACCCTGCAGGATCAACCTCAAACGTAGGACAAACGGGTAAGGTCATCTATCCTCCATTTTCTGGTTCAAGCATTAAAACTGATAATTAGAGTGATTCTTGTGATGATATGCCATCCACTCTGTTAGGTCACTCAACCCAGACCTTAGGGTAGATTTTCCCGTAACATACATACAAGTCACAGGTTGAAGTAGTTTGTCAAACATTAGTGGAACAAGTTTAACATGTAATAAGGCAAGTTAAATGGAAACATAACATGCTACATAAACAATGAAACAAAAAACAAAACAACATGCACAAGAAACACGCTCAATAGAGAAAACACACTAATAACTAAACAATGGAGAGATTTCTCCCTTTATTAGGTGTTGGTAGTAGTAGAAGATAAAATACTAAATCTCTTGTAGTAGATCCTTCGAGCTACGGAGCTCCAATATCCAAGACAAGGGGGTCTCTTCCCCTCAAGTTTTCAGCAAGCCTTTCTTCCCTCTCAAAGGATGGTAGATCGACGAACACGTGGTGAACTCTTCTCTCTTGGATTGAGGTGTTGGATGGCCAACAACTGAATCCTTCCAATCCTCTTGCTGCTAGACAACACAAGTTGGTTTGCTAAAGATAAATTTGGCCAACATAACAACGTGTCTCCCAATTCTCTTCCCATGGCTGATTTTTATAGACCATTTTCAAAATTTCCCTCCCTCTCTTGGTCCAAGATACATGGTGACACAAGAGTGGGGGTATGATTCCGTTGTGTGTTGCACTAAAGCCTAAAGGTGGCTCAAAGGAGATTGTACTTGGTTAGGTTGAGTGAGAATATTTTTCTCCAAGTGTTCCAAGTGGTCTCGCATGGTGACATTCCACATCCCCAGGTCCGCACAACTATCGAATGAAAAGCTGCAATGAGAGTTCAGAGCCAATGCTTCCTGTGCGCGATCCAAAATTTTTGCCTTTTGACCTTAGGAAAAATTAATTTTTTAGCTCCTCTAATGTATTTCTTCCCTGCAAATCTTTATTTGTACCTTCTTCTTGACATTTTTTAGTGTCTCATGCCTGTACGATTTTCCAATGTTAACAATAATGATTTAAGACCATTATTGTGGAGTATTTTTCATTATGTGTCCAAGCCCATAATGGTTAGAGTCAGTCAATTTGTTAAGAAATAATTAGCGTGTATCATTTCCCTCGAGTAATGAGAATATAGTTTTCCTATGAGTCAACACTTGATTCATCTCTATTAGGTTTTTTATCTAGAAAATTCCATTTATATAAATTTCCACTAGTGTGTGTAGGAAATATATTATTTAATACATAATCAAGCTCTGTCAATTCTATTAATGAGAGAGACCTAACACTCCTCAATAATCTGGGCACACCTTAAATTAATGCTTTGGCACACACTAACATTTATTAACACCTCACATGTCTCAAAACATCTTTGTACCTAGAACATCTTGCCATGACTTGGATGGTCAATCACATGTTGGCATGCCCTAGCACAACATAACACTCTCCTAGAATGTGTTGGCATACTTGTAGCCCCTAGCATGCCATGGAACACCTTGGTTTCATGCATTCACATACATTAGCACTTGGCACACATTGGAACGTGGCATGTATTGGGACCTATTATTAGTGTGCTTAGCATGCCCCTTTTGAAAAATATAAAGTCACAACTTATTAACCCTCTTATGTGTTCATTTCCTTGCATTTTAGCTTAGTTCTTCCTTTTGTTTCCTTGACACTTCTTGACACATATTGACATACCTTGACACCCTGCACAACCTAGCATACCTTAGCACCTGGCATGTCTTGGCATACCTTGGCACTATTTAGCACATATTAGCACACCCTATAACTACCTAGAACACACTAGCACTTCTTGACATGCTTTGATATTCCCTAGCATGCCTTACTAGTGCTTAGCATACCTTGTCACTCCCTCCTTGGCATGACAACTAGCACTCATTGACACTAGTCCCTCGTATACGTTCCTCATATTCATTCACTTCCATGATTTTTAACCTAGTGCTCCCTTAATGTGTTGTCCTAGTACTCCCTAACACTCCTCAACATGCATTAGCACTCTATAGCACACATTAGCACTCTTCGACATGCCCTGCCACTTCATGGGATGCATAACTCTCCCTGACACATATTGGTGCTTGGCACATGTTGGCGCTTGGAAAGTCTTAGCATGTGTAGAATGCGTTGAGATGACTTGGTATGATTTTGCATGGTTTAATATTAAATTTATTCGAGATCAATTATTGGAAAGTAGATGAGAATCAACATAGGAAGATTTAACACTTAGAATGCACTAAGACTTGGCACTTGGAACCTATTGGCACCTAGTGTTGGTGTGCTTAGAATGCCCATGTTGGAAAAGGTAAATTGATGACTTATTAACCCTCTTATGTGTTCATTTCCTTGTATTTTAACTTGTTTCTCCCTTTTGTTGCCTTGACAGTCCCTGGCACACATTGTCACACCCTTGAAAATATTGGCATGCATTAGCACTTGGCACATCTTAGCATGTTTGACATGCCTTCACACTATATGGCACATGTTAGAATTCTATATCATGCATTGGAACTCATGCCCTCACAGTTAGCCTTACATTTTTTCACGACTTGGGAACCCAATCAAGTCCTTGGCTACTGCAGTTCGTGTGACATTGGCCTGCTTCAACCACGACAACTTGACCAATTACACCTAGTACAAGTAGATTGTGCCTTATTCACCTAAGAACTACCTATAACTCATCTTACGCCACTCATGTCCAAGCTCAAATTTTCCCACTTCACTAGTTACCAAGACAAGGATCAAATCTAGCCATGGCCATAAAACAACTAAGCAACATAGCTTACTCACGCAATATTTCACATGTATGTTCATTTCATATAAACAATACAGCATTAACTGAGAGTTTTAAAGAACCACAAGATGCACAAGACACATGAGATATAAGTCGACACATGAGATATAAGTCGACACAAGTCGAGTGCCCCAAAACCTATAGACAACAATTTACAATATGAAATTATCTAGAATAGTTTAAAACATGAGCATGCAGCCAAAGTGTGCCACATCTCATATAAAAAAATAGCTAAAGGCAAAATAATATTGTGCCTAGCACAAAGTTTCCCTTTGTCTAAAACTACTTTGTCGAGCCCCTTATCGCAACCGTAGGCTTACCTCATGTAAATCCTATTATGAAATTCTTTTAACACACTTTGTCCTTGACACACTTGAATTCACTGACACTCCCTGCCACACACTCTTATTCATTCTTTTCCATGCATTTTGACCTAGTTCTCCCTTGTGATGCCTTGACACTCCCTAACACTCTTCAACATGCATTGACATTCTCTGACATGTGTTAGCATGCCTTTTAATTCCTTCGCATCCCCTGACCCTCCCTAGATATCATGCTTTCACAACTACCTTGTCACACATTCTTATTCATTCATTTCCATGGATTTTGACCTAGTGCTCCCTTGTGTTTTCCTGGCACTCCCTAAGAATCCTTAGCACGCATTGGCACACCTTGGCACTTGGCACATCTTGGTATGCTTCCCTAGCACTCTTAACATGCCTTATAACTTCCTAGCATACCTTGTCACTCCATCCTTAGCACACCTGGAACTCGCTAACACTTCATTTCCATTTGAAACTAGAGCTCCCTTGTGTTTCCCTGGAACTTGGCCCTCACACTCCCTAACATGCATTCGCACCACACCCTGACACCTAACACATACGTGCATGCCTTAGCACTTGCCTTGTCTTGGCATGCCTATCATGCCTTGGAACTGTATAGCACGTGTTAGTACTTCCTAGCATTCCGCACACCTTGGCACTCCCTAGCTGTCATGCTCTCATAGCTAGCTTTAGTTTTTTTGTGACTTGGGAACCCACCCAAGTCATTGACAAAACAATGTTGTACGCAACCCAAAGTCTCCCTCTGTCTAAAACTACTTTATACAACCCCTTATTGTAACCATAATATTTCCTCCTATAATTCCTATTAAAAACTTCTCTTAACACACTTTATCCCTGAGACACATGGAATTCGTTGACACTCCTTGGCACACACTCTTATTTGTTCATTTCCATGCATTTTGACCTAGTTCTCCCTTGTGATGCTCCGAAACTCCCTAACACTACTCAACATGCATTGACAATGTCTGACATGTGTTAGCACTCCTTTTCATTCCTTGGCACTCCTTAGCTATCATGCCCTCACAACTACCTTTACCTTTTTTGGGACTTGGGAACCTAACCAAGTGTTGTCTCGACTACAACAACTTGACCAAGTTACAGTTACTACAACTAGACTGTGTCGTGTTCACCTAAGAATTAACTATAACCCTTCTTAGGCTACTTATGTCCAATTTCAACTTATCCCACTTAACAAGTTACAAGTTACCAAGTTAAGGCTCATGTCCAACCGCGACCATAAAACAACTAAGCATCATAGTTTACATTTTTAAATGCCATAACACTTGGCACATCTAACAATCCCTTGGAACTATGTGGAACATGTTAGCAGTATCACCCACTGCATTCCTTGGCATGTTTTGGCATTCCCTCGCACATTATACCACTCCTTGACATTCCCAGACACTCTAGCATGTCTTGGCACTGCCTAACATATAACCTTGTCACTCCCTCCTTAACACACCTGAAACTCACTAGCACTCCCTATCACACACTCTTATTCATTCATTTCCATGCATTTTAAACTAGTTCACCCTTGTGTTTCCATGGCACTCCCTAACACTCTCTGGAATGCATTGACACACCTTGGCACCTGGCACATCTTGGCATGTCGCCCTGGCACTCTAGCATTCCTTGGCACTGCCTAGCATACCTTTTCACTCCTTCCTTGGTACACCTAGAACCCATTGACACTCCTTATCACACCCTCTTATTCATTCATTTCCATGCATTTGAAGGCAATGATAGAAACTGACAAGGGAACCACCAATAGTGGTGATAAGGGAATTAGGGGCCCCATTATCACAACTCATAAGGCCTTAACCCATAACCACTAAATTCCCTATCCACTTAACCCTCAATCTGCAATCCCTTAACATGTAAACTCGTCACTCATAACCCATTAAATATTAAGCCACTAACCCGTAATCTAAAATCCATGAATCCCCTAATCCCTAACCCTTTATCCCCCTAACCCCCACTACTACGTATATAGGCGGAAAATCTGACATTATACTCTAATAGTTTAGTGATATTGTCGAATTTTACTTCCAAATAATTTTTGTACTTAAAAAAAAAGCCCAACATTTGTTAGGTATCCGGAAAAAAATAATAATAATAATAATAATAATAATAATTATATATATATCATTTGATATCCAATGATATTTTAGTTAGATATTTGACGATAATTTTGTTCGTCAGATATGTGATGCCAATTAAATATTCGTTAGATATCTGACATTTCACTTGGTCAATTATCTATTTATAAAAATACCAATGTTTGACAAAATTTAGAATTACTCAAAAGGGAATTTTAATCTCTAAAGTTTGAATGTACAAAAAAATGATTTGTTTCCAACCCATTTTTTACAGTTGAACATCATGCATCATTAAGTGCACCCATCATGCTTCCTATGGGATGGGACCTAGGTATGAAAACCTTCACAAACATAAAGGAAACTTTTGTACCAAGGCCTGGTTGTACCAACATATAACACAACACTTTTCATCTCAATTTGGCAATGATAGAATGGAAATTGATTTTTTCCCACTACTAACATTTGTCTTAGCATTCCAGCTAACAAACAAAACATCCTCACATGACTAGGATACCCAAGCACATGTTGACATGCCCTGCCACAACATAACACTCCCCTAGAATGTTTTGGAGCGACTTATAGTACCTAACATGCCCTAGAACACCTTGGCGTGCATTGACATACATTAGCACTTGGAACACATTGACACTTGGCATGTAGTGGAACCTATTGTTAGTGTGCCTAGCATGCCCCTTTTGAAAAAGTTAAAGTCTTGGATTATCAACCCTCTTATGTGTTCATTTCCTTGCATTTTAGCTTGGTTCACCCTTTTTTTTCCTTGACACACCTTGACACATGTTGGAAAACCCTGGTACCCTACAGATATTGGCATGCCTCAACACCTGGCATGTCTTGGCATGCCTTGGCACTATTTGGCACATGTTAGCACACCTTGGAACTCCCCATAACACACTAACACTTCTTGACATGCCCTAGTATTCCTTAGCATGTGTTACCACTACCTAGAATACCTTGTCACTCCCTCCTTGACACAACTAGCACTCGTTGACACCCCCTAGCACACCCTCATATTCATTCATGTAAATGCATTTTGACCTACTTCTCCATTGTGTTTCTCTAATACTTAGTAACACTCCCTTGTATGTATTGGCACTCTCTGGCATTGCTTAGCACTCTTTGACATGCCCTACCACTCCATAACATTCATAACACTCCCTGACACACATTGTCACTTTCCATGTGTTGGCACTTGGAAAGTCTAAGCATGCCTAACATGCGTTAAGATACCTTGGTATTCTTTGGCATGGTTTAATATTAAATTTATTTGAGATCAATTATTGGAAAGTAGGAGATAAGTAATATAGGAAGATTTAACACTTAGAATGCACTAACACCTGGCACTTGGCATGTATTAGCACCTACATTACTAAAAAAAGGCCTTGGGGAGCAATTTGTCTTGCGTCGATCTTGCCAAAACTACCTCTAAAAGTGTTTTTAGGGATTTAGGGGCAGTTTATGAACCCACCCCCCCCCCCCACCCCCCCTTGAAAGTCATGAAAATTTGAACTTTTTTGGGGGGTTTTCTAACAACTGCCTCTCTAGAAGTGTTTTCTCATGAAAGGGTTTTTAAATTATTGCCCCTAAATATATCTTCATGGCATTTTTTTGAACCCCCCCCCCCCCCCCTCCAACAAGTCATGAAATTTGAAGTTTAGGGGGTGGAGGGGAGTTTCTAGCATTGCCTCTAAAAGTGTTTTCTCATGAATTTTTTTGTTGGTGGGGGAGTTAAATGACTTCCCTTAAATATATTTTTCATTGAGTTTTTGAAACACCCCCCCCCCCCCCCCCAAAAAGTCATGAAAACTGTTTTTTTTTTTTTTTGGCGAGGGGTTTCTAACAACCACCTATAAAAGTATTTTCTCATCTTGGGGGGTGGGGGGGTTTAAATGAATGCCCCAAAATAAATAAATAAAATCATGGCAACTTTTTGACAACCCCCCTAAAATTCATGAGAATTTAACTTTTGGAGGTGGTTTTTGAAACCCCCTTCTTAAAACAAAAAAAAAAATCACGAGAATTGAACATTTGGAGGAGGTCATTTAACAAAAACCTCTAAAACCACCTCCAAACCCCCATAAGGTCATTTCTCGTGGTTTTTAATGGAGGTTGTTTCACAAACCCCCATAAAGTCACATCAATGTAACTTTAGAATTAAACTTTTAGGTGGTCGTTAAATGCTCACCTCCAAATGTTCAATTCTCATGAATTTTGGGGCAGGGGGATATTTTGGTGTATTGAACAAGACAAGGGGACATAAGGGTAACATGGATGGGTAGAAGTGAGAGGTTTGAACGTGGTTTACTAATATCTATAATACTAGTATTAGAGAATGAGAAGGGGCCTTAGGACCTCATGACATAGGGGCTAGAGGGCCCAGAGGGATGGAAACAAAAGAAATTGATAGGGGAACCCCTAATTGTTATGATAAGGGGATAAGGTCCCCCGTTATTACAACCCATAAGCCCTTAACCCGTAACACTAAATTCGTTATCCCCTTAAACACCAATTCATAATCCCTTAACCCTTACACTCATAAATCATAACCCATTAACCCCTTGATCAATTAAACCCTAAGCCACTAATCCCTAACTCCGAACCCCTAACTTAGAATCCCTGAACCACCCTTAAAAGTTACAACAATGTAACTTTTGGAGGCAATTTTGGACAACCCCTCCAACAGTCGTTAGAATTAAACTTTTAAAGGAAATTTTTGAATGACTGCCTTCAAATGTTCAATTCTCATGAATTTTTGGGGAGGGGTATCTGAACGAGGCAAAGGAACATAAGGGTAGCATGGATGGGTATAAGTGATGGGTTCGAGCATGGTTTATTGAGATCTATAATCCTAACATTAGATAGTGAGAAGGGGCCTTAACACCTCATGACATATGGGCTATGGGGCCTATAGGGAAGGCAACTAGAGCAATTGATAGGGGATCCCCCAATAGTTGTGATAAGGGGATTAGGGGCCCCATTATCACAACCCATAAGCCCTTAACCCATAACCACTAAATACCCTTTCCCCTTAACCCCAAAGCCATAATCCCTTAACCCTTACAGTCATAACTCATAACCCAATAACCCCTTGATCCTTTAAACCCTAAGACATCAACCCCTTAACCCCTACGCTCGTAACTCATAACCCATTAACCCCTTAACCCTTACACTCATAGCTCATAACCCATTAACCCCTTTATCCCTTAAACCCTTAGCCACTGACCCCTTAGCCCCTAACCCCTAACTTATAATCCCTAAAACCCCTAATCCATAACCTCTTATCCTCTTAAACCCTGACCCTTAACCTCTAACCTTAACCCTTTAACCCATTGACACTTAAATCCCATAACCCTTAAGAACTTAACCCTTAAATCATCCAAAAATCTAAACAACATCATTCGTGTATGTGGATTCAATGCATGCCTCTAAAAGTGTTTTCTCATGAATTTTTTTGTTGGTGGGGGGGTTAAATGACTTCCCTTAAATATATTTTTCATTGAGTTTTTGAAACACCCCCCCAAAAGTCTTGAAAAATGATCTTTTTTTTGGTGGCGAGGGGTTTCTAACAACCGCCTCTAAAAGTGTTTTCTCGTGAGTTTTGTCTGTGGGGGGGGGGGGGCGGGGCGGGCGGGGGTCGTGTCGTTAAATGAATGCCCCAAAATAAATAAATAAAAATCATGGCAACTTTTTGACAACCTCCCTAAAATTCATGAGAATTTAACTTTTGGAGGTGGTTTTTGAAACCCCCCTTCTTAAAAAAAAAAAATTTATGAGAATTGAACATTTGGAGGAGGTAATTTAACAACTACCTCTAAAAGTTCAAATATCATGACTTTTTTTTTCTTTTTTCTGTTGGGAGGGGGGGGGTGTCTAAAACCACCTCCAAAATTTCAATTCTTGTGGTTTTTAATGGAGGTTGTTTGACAAACCCCCTTAAAAGTCACGTCAATGTAACTTTAGAATTAAACTTTTAGGTGGTCGTTAAATGCTCACCTCCAAATGTTCAATTCTCGTGAATTGTGGGGCAGGGGGATAATTTCGTGTATTGAACAAAACAAGGGGACATAAGGGTAACATGGATGGGTAGAAGTGAGAGGTTTGAATGTGGTTTACTGATATCTATAATACTAGTATTAGAGAATGAGAAGGGGCCTTAGGACCTCATGACATAGGGGCTAGAGGGCCTAGAGGGAAGGAAACAAAAGAAATTGATATGGGAACCCCTAATTTTTATGATAATGGGATTAGGGCCCCCGTTATTACAACCCATCAGCCCATAACCCGTAACACTAAATTCCTTATCCCCTTAAACACCAAGTCATAATCCCTTAACCCTTACACTCATAAATCATAACCCATTAACCCCTTGATCAATTAAACCCTAAGCCACTAATCCCTAACTCCGAACCCCTAACTTAGAATCCCTTAAACACCCTTAAAAGTCACAACAATGTAACTTTTGGAGGCAATTTTGGACAACCCCTCCAACAGTTGTTAGAATTAAAATTTTAAAGGCAATTTTTGAATCACTGCCTTCAAATGTTCAATTCTCATGAATTTTTGGGGAGGGGGATCTGAACGAGGCAAAGGAATATAAGGGTAGCATGGATGGGTATAAGTGATGGGTTCGAGCATGGTTTAATGAGATCTATAATCCTAACATTAGAGAATGAGAAGGGGCCTTAACACCTCATGACATATTGGCTAGGGGACCTATAGGGAAGTCAACTAGAGCAATTGATAGGGGACCCCCCAATAGCTGTGATAAGGGGATTAGGGGCCCCATTATCACAACCCATAAGCCCTTAACCCATAACCACTAAATACCCTTTCCCCTTAACCCCAAAGCCATAATCCCTTAACCCTTACACTCATAAATCATAACCCATTAACCCCTTGATCAATTAAACCCTAAGCCACTAATCCCTAACTCAAAACCCCTAACTTAGAATCCCTGAACCACCCTTAAAAGTCACAACAATGTAACTTTTGGAGGCAATTTTGGACAACCACTCCAACAGACGTTAGAATTAAAATTTTAGAGGCAATTTTTGAATGATTGCCTTCAAATGTTCAATTCTCATGAATTTTTGGGGAGGGGGATCTGAACGAGGCAAAGGAACATAAGGGTAGCATGGATGGGTATAAGTGATGGGTTAGAGCATGGTTTACTGAGATCTATAATCTTAACATTAGAGAATGAGAAGGGGCCTTAACACCTCATGACATATGGGCTAGGGGGCCTATAGGGAAGTCAACTAGAGCAATTGATAGGGGACCCCCCAATAGTTGTGATGAGGGGATAAGGGGCCCCATTATCACAACCCATAAGCCCTTAACCCATAACCACTAAATACCCTTTCCCCTTAACCCCAAAACCATAATCCCTTAACCCTTACACTCATAACTCATAACCCAATAACCCCTCGATCCCTTAAACCCTAAGACATTAACCCTTAACCCCTACACATATAACTCATAACCCATTAACCCCTTAACCCTTACACTCATAACTCATAACCCATTAACCCCTTTATCCCTTAAACCTTTAGCCATTGACCCCTTAACCCCTAACCCCTAACTTAGAATCCCTAAAACCCCTAATACATAACCTCTTGTCCTCTTAAACCCTGACCCTTAACCTCTAACCCTAACCCTTTAACCATTGACACTTAAATCCCATAACCCTTAAGAACTTAACCCTTAAATCATCCAAAAATATAAACAACATCATTCGTGTATGTGGATTCAATGCATGCCTCTAAAAGTGTTTCCTCATGAATTTTTTTGTTGGTGGGGGGTTAAATGACTTCCCTTAAATATATTTTTCATTGAGTTTTTGAAACACCCCCCCAAAATTCATGAAAACTGATCTTTTTTTTGGTGGCGAGGGGTTTCTAACAACTGCCTCTAAAAGTTTTTTCTCATGAGTTTTGTCTGTGGAGGGGGGGTTAAATGAATGCCCCAAAATAAATAAATAAATATCATGGAAACTTTTTGACAACCCCCCTAAAATTCATGAGAATTTAACTTTTGGAGGTGGTTTTTGAAACCCCCCTTCTTAAAATAAAAATAAAAATCATGAGAATTGAACATTTGGAGGAGGTCATTTTACAACTCCCTCTAAAAGTTCAAATATCATGAATTTTTTTTTTTTTTTTTTTTATTGGGAGGTGGGGGGGGTGTCTAAAACCACCTCCAAAATTTCAATTCTTGTGGTTTTTAATGGAGGTTGTTTGACAAACCGCCTTAAAAGGTCACGTCAATGTAACTTTAGAATTAAACTTTTAGGTGGTCGTTAAATGCTCACCTCCAAATGTTCAATTCTCATGAATTTTGGGGCAGGGGGATATTTTGGTGTATTGAACAAAATAAGGGGACATAAGGGTAACATGGATGGGTAGAAGTGAGAGGTCTAAACGTGGTTTACTGATATCTATAATACTAGTATTAGAGAATGAGAAGGGGCCTTAGGACCTCATGACATAGGGGCTAGAGGGCCTAGAGGGAAGGAAACAAAATAAATTTATAGGGGAACCCCTAATTGTTATGATAAGGGGATTAGGACCCCCGTTATTACAACCCATAAACCCTTAACCCGTAACAATAAATTCCTTATCCCCTTAAACACCAATTCATAATCCCTTAAACCTTACACTCATAAATCATAACCCATTAACCCCTTGATCAATTAAACCCTAAGCCACTAATCCCTAACTCCGAACCCCTAACTTAGAATCCCTGAACCACCCTTAAAAGTCACAACAATGTAAATTTTGGAGGAAATTTTGGACAACTCCTCCAACAGTTGTTAGAATTAAACTTTTAAAGGCAATTTTTGAATGACTGCCTTCAAATGTTCAATTCTCATGAATTTTTGGGGAGGGGGGGTCTGAACGAGGCAAAGGAACATAAGGGTAGCATGGATGGGTATAAGTGATCGGTTCGAGCATGGTTTATTGAGATCTATAATCCTAACATTAGAGAATCAGAAGGGGGCTTAACACCTCATGACATATGGGCTAGGGGGCCTATAGGGAAGTCAACTAGAGCAATTGATAGGGGACCCCCCAATAGCTGTGATAAGGGGATTAGGGGCCCCATTATCACAACCCATAAGCCCTTAACCCATAACCACTAAATACACTTTCCCCTTAACCCCAAAGCCATAATCCCTTAGCCCTTACACTCATAAATCATAACCCATTAACCCCTTGATCAATTAAACCATAAGCCACTAATCCCTAACTCCGAACCCCTAACTTAGAATCCCTGAACCACCCTTAAAATTCACAACATTGTAACTTTTGGAAGAAATTTTGGACAACCCCTCCAACAGTCATTAGAATTAAACTTTTAAAGGCAATTTTTGAATGACTGCCTTCAAATGTTCAATTCTCATGAAATTTTGGGGAGGGGGATCTGAACGAGGCAAAGGAACATAAGGGTAGCATGGATGGGTATAAGTGATGGGTTCGAGCATGGTTTATTGAGATCTATAATCCTAACATTAGAGAATGAGAAGGGGCCTTAACACCTCATGATATATGGGCTAGGGGGCCTATAGGGAAGGCAACTAGAGCAATTGATAGGGGACCCCCCAATAGTTGTGATAAGGGGATTAGGGGCCGCATTATCACAAACCATAAGCCCTTAACCCATAACCACTAAATACCCTTTCCCCTTAACCCCAAAACCATAATCCCTTAACCCTTACACTCATAACTCATAACCCAATAACCCCTCGATCCCTTAAACCCTAAGACATTAACCCTTAACCCCTACACATATAACTCATAACCCATTAACCCCTTAACCCTTACACTCATAACTCATAACCCATTAACCCCTTTATCCCTTAAACCTTTAGCCATTGACCCCTTAACCCCTAACCCCTAACTTAGAATCCCTAAAACCCCTAATACATAACCTCTTGTCCTCTTAAACCCTGACCCTTAACCTCTAACCCTAACCCTTTAACCCATTGACACTTATATCTCATAACCCTTAAGAACTTAACCCTTAAATCATCCAAAAATATAAACAACATCATTCGTGTATGTGGATTCAATGCATGCCTCTAAAAGTGTTTTCTCATGAATTTTTTTGTTGGTGGGGGGGTTAAATGACTTCCCTTAAATATATTTTTCATTGAGTTTTTGAAACACCCCCCCAAAAGTCATGAAAACTGATCTTTTTTTCGGTGGCGAGGGGTTTCTAACAACTGCCTCTAAAAGTGTTTTCTCATGAGTTTTTGTCTGTGGGGGGCGGGGGGTGGGTGAGTGGGGTTAAATGAATGCCCCAAAATAAATAAATAAAAATCATGGCAGCTTTTTGACAACCCCCCTAAAATTCATGAGAATTTAACTTTTGGAGGTGGTTTTTGAAACCCCCCTTATTAAAATAAATAAATAAATAATAATGAGAATTGAACATTTGGAGGAGGTCATTTAACAACTGCCTCTAAAAGTTCAAATATCATGACTTTTTTTTTTCTTTTTTTTTATTGGGGGGGGGGTGGGGAGGGTTGTCTAAAACCACCTCCAAAATTTCAATTCTTGTGGTTTTTAATGGAGGTTGTTTGACAAACCCCCTTAAAAGTCACGTCAATGTAACTTTAGAATTAAAATTTTAGGTGGTCGTTAAATGCTCACCTCCAAATGTTCAATTCTCATGAATTTTGGGGCAGGGGGGTATTTTGGTGTATTGAACAAAACAAGGGGACATAAGGGTAACATGGATGGGTAGAAGTGAGAGGTTTGAACGTGGTTTACTGATATCTATAATACTAGTATTAGAGAATGAGAAGGGGCCTTAGGACCTCATGACATAGGGGCTAGAGGGCCCAGAGGGAAAAAAACAAAAGAAATTGATAGGGGAACCCTTAATTTTTATGATAAGGGGATTAGGGCCCCCGTTATTACAACCCATAAGTCGTTAACCCATAACACTAAATTCATTATCCCCTTAAACACCAAGTCATAATCCCTTAACCCTTACTCTCATAAATCATAACCCATTAACCACTTGATCAATTAAACCCTAAGCCACTAATCCCTAACTCCGAACCCCTAACTTAGAATCCCTGAACCACCCTTAAATGTCACAACAATGTAACTTTTGGAGGCAATTTTGGACAACCCCTCCAACAGTTGTTAGAATTAAACTTTTAAAGGCAATTTTTGAATGAATGCCTTCAAATGTTCAATTCTCGTGAATTTCTGGGGAGGGGGATCTGAACGAGGCAAAGGAACATAAGGGTAGCATGGATGGGTATAAGTGATGTGTTCGAGCATGGTTTATTGAGATCTATAATCCTAACATTAGAGAATGAGAAGGGGCCTTAACACCTCATGACATATGGGCTAGGGGGCCTATAGGGAAGGCAAATAGAGAAATTGATAGGGGACCCCCCAATAGCTGTGATAAGGGGATTAGGGGCCCCATTATCACAACCCATAAGCCCTTAACCCATAACCACTAAATACCCTTTCCCCTTAACCCCAAATCCATAATCCCTTAACCCTTACACTCATAACTCATAACCCAATAACCCCTTGATCCTTTAAACCCTAAGACATTAACCCCTTAACCCCTACACTCATAACTAATAACCCATTAACCCCTTAACCCTTACACTCATAACTCATAACCCATTAACCCCTTTATCCCTTAAACCCTTAGCCACTAACCCCTTAACCCCTAACCCCTAACTTAGAATCCCTAAAACCCCTAATCCATAACCTCTTATCCTCTTAAACCCTGACCCTTAACCTCTAACCCTAACGCTTTAACCCATCAACACTTAAATCCTATAACCCTTAAATCATCCAAAAATATAAGCAACATCATTCGTGTATGTGGATTCAATGCATGCCTATGATATGTAATATAACCACATTAATTAATAAACAACATGTGTTACCTCTAATGCCAAATAAGATCAACATCTAAGTTGCATAAACCATTATGCTTCAACCACACCACAACACCATATATTGGCTAAAGGTGGTCTCTATTATACCTAATCTTCCCATTGGATCTAATTTGTTTTTTCTCCTAGAAGAGAGAGCCCAGAAAGATGCTCCAAAATTTGTAGTTTACATGCTTCTCTCGACTACTGAAAATTCCTTCGGCTTATGATCCCCTCATCGACATGATAATACCTCCTTTGGGAACAAGAATGCATATGATATCTATGGCCTTCACACATGAAACATAGTTACTCCTGGATCTTGTCTGGTTATTCCTAATACACGTGTTTAGTTGGACCATGGATAAGGCTCTTTCTGTTTTTAGAATTTTTATAGAAATCTTCAACTTGAGAATATCCAAGTACTCTTGGATCATGGTTCCACTTGGAGATCCAATTGACACGCTCACACGGTGCACATAGTAATGTGGGCTCTCTTGGGTTATGTTAAAATTGTTATTCTAATGTGGCACACAACTTGATTTTTCTCTTTATTAATCAAATATTGAATTTTTGAAAAATTTAATAAATTTAAAGTTGAAAACTATCTAAATCACAAAAATCAACTCCAAATAATTCATGGTTATAAAATATATGTATACCTCTTTTCATTTCCTCTAGTTATAATCACAACTTTATGATTGATTGCAAGCTTACTTCCTCTATCTAAAAGAAACTCTAACACATCTTCAAACAAAATTTCATTGAATAGGAATGAGCTCTATTCTCAATTTAAACAAAATGATGTTAAACAAATGGTAGGAAACTCCTAAAAATATTGGTGGAAAATCTAAATCCTAATAAAAATGGTAGGAAATCTAAATCCTTTTGACTCTCATGACACTCATTTCTCACTACCCCCTCTTATTGTGCTACCTTCAAACACCAATATCTTTCCTTTAGCCACGAGTTGCCAAGTTTCCCTATCTCTTAATATTTGTAAATCTTGTGTTCTTTCTTCAATGTTTCCAATATCCTTTTGTAATTATTTTTCGTCTTCCTTACCGTGTTTATTTATTTCAAATAAATTAAATTTACAATGGCTTCCTTTCTCAAAATCACTCATTCCCCACCCCGTTCTCTAATGATTCCATTACCATAGATATCTTAACCACCAAATCTTCATTATTATTCTAGCTAGCCAACCCTATCGTAGTGGGCACACATGACCATCTTAACAAGGGTAAAGAGAAATATCCCTTCTACCAATAACATTTTCATTCAAATATGGATTTTTCATACTAATTTAGCACTAGACCCCTCTTGAACTTTGTTTCTTCCTTTGAAAATGATTGATATTGTTTTACAACTAAATCCAACAAATGTGTGCACCTAATAATTAACAATATGGGTCATATAATGGTCCAACTAACGAGGAGAAACCAAAGTCTATCTGATCCAATACATGTGTTGGACCCTTGGTTAAACTGAGAGGGGGGGTGATTCAGTTTAATACAGTCATGGTCTTTTAAAACTTTCTTTTACACTTATTTACATATTCATTTCGGGATCAACATAATATACAATGGAACAACAATATTAATAGGTGACCATCAGGTATTAAGCAGATTAAATACAGAATATGAACACATAATCATCATGCACATAGAAAACAGATATAAGTGGAAACCCATAAGGGAGAAAACCACATCTTATTATTGTTGTGATGCAAAGGCAAGCTCCAACTCCCTCTCACCACTGATTTTCTGTAGGCTCCAACCTTCAAGAGGCTACTACCTCAATTCTGAAAGCTACAACTTGCAAGGAAGCTCCAACTCCCATCTATTTTCTGCAGGCTACAACCTACAGGAGGTTCCTACCTCAGCCAGCTAAAATTGGACATCTATCAAGCTACAACTTGATATGGAAGCACCAACTTCCTCACTGTAAAATAAACTCATATGTTGATTTACTTGGATATCAGCTCTGTTTTTCTCCTTCTTTACTGTTGCCCTCCATCCTTCATATCTGCCTTATATTATCTCTGGATCTTCACAGCTTCTCTGTCTGCTCCTTCTTCTTCTTACACTCTCTCACCACTCTATGCATACCGATATTACATGTTTTATACAGATAGCTTTATGACTGTTTGCATTCTACAGGGAATATGAAGTGAAAAGGCATGGCTCTTTGCCTTCCACCACCTCATTTTCTCGCTCATCATTTCAGGAGGTTACAACACTATCTACTCATTTCAGAATTAAATTGGAGTTTTGCTTTGCCTACGGAGACTTGTCTTTACATCACAAACAACATAAATTCAATAATACATTTATAGTTACAATAAAACATTTCAATTCAACCCTTTCAGCCTCTTGCTTTTCCGTTTATTTTGTCTTATTTTCCTGTTGTCCCTTTATCTTCTCTACCTACTGTTGTATTTCTAACTGTTCTGCACATGAACGGGTCCTTTTAACTATGCGAACCTTTCCTTGCCATGTTCAACCTTTTCTTTTGTTACCCGAGTCGACCTCTGCTTCCACTCTTTTCTTCACAAACAACGCATAATACATTAAGCCTCGACATGAAATTCATTACTATTTACCTCTGAACAATATCGCGTCCAATTTTTATCGCATTTCAGTATTTCCATCGTTCTTTGCTATATGGATCCTTTGCTCTCCGATACGATTTACAAAGGGAAAAACCATACTCCCGTACTTGAAAATATTTAGGCTTCGGCTTTGGTCTTCATCGCGTCCGCTCTCTTTATCGCACTTCGGCGTTCCCATGTGTTTGTGCGATTTTTCTCCTGCCCCGATTACGATATGCGATGGTAATATCGCATCGCAATATCGCAATATCGTCTATCGCATATTAATTTACCATACCGTCGAACTCATATCATATGTGATATATGATTGCATCGCATCGCATCACTTCTTCGCATCGCCACTTCGCGATATGCGATGAACTTCACATCGCGGATGTGCAATATAGCATTGTACCGCCACATGTCCCTTCGCATCGCCACATCACATCACAATTTTGCACCCATCCAGCGGCTATCGCATTTGCTTGCGATGTCTGATATGCGATCGGGTCCCACTTGATTCTGACATAATCTCTACCGTCTATCTCCTTTAATCTCATACGTTGATCACGCCGGTTCATGACTGTACTTTTGGGCTTTAGGAAAGCGGGTCCCAGTTCACAGCACTATAGAGGCACTCCTTGGTACAGAATAACCATCGGGCTTGTGCTACCGCAGTGAATGACAACCATCGATCTGCGGTCAACGCCCGATGGGCGGGTCAACTGCGAAGGCACCCCCTTGGGTTAATCATTGGGCTGTTTGTGCCCCTGCGGTACCGTTGATCCCAGATCAACGTTAACTGCGCTCATAAGATGCGCTGTTCAACTCTGTGACACCGGTCCAACACCTTTTATCATTTTTCTCTTTATATACTTTTTGCTTTAAAACAAAACACGTCAACAAAATATATTGGCCCCACAGTATGCCTCCTCTTAACTCACAATTTTGTTATGCCAAAGAATGTTGAGTCTCCGACGTTGATCCTAGAATGATCCAATGGTCATTGCATTATCGTGTGCCAACTAGCCTGATGGCATAATATTTTTGAACCTATGTGAAATAGGCGGTTTCAGTATGCCACGCGTCGCCCTTCTAAATGTATCGTGTCCATCTCACTTAAAACCACTTATCCTCCAAAAGTAGTGCGAAAACCCTCTGGTGGTTTTCAAAACCACTTTCACTGTTCCGTTTTCACCGTTGACTCATGGTTCCGCTTTCAACTCTTCAATGCGCTTCTCCACATATTTGGTAAAACGTTCAAGCAAACCATCGATTCATGTTTTCCGCTTCTGTTCATCGGGTCCTCCACGCTGCTTCTCCCTGAGCTTTATTTAGTTTCTAAGTGCGTCGATCTCTCCTGAGCTTGTTTTGCTACCTTTGTTACCTTTGGTGCATTCTTAGCTGCATCCGTTGCCTCTGATGTATTTATTGCTTCGCTGTTACCTTTGCTGCCTCAGCTGCCTCTGCTCCTTTTCCTTATTGTTGGTTCTTCTCTGCTCCTTTGCCTTAGTGATAATTCAGATGATGCTCCTTTGTGCTCCTTTGCCATCAATGACAATATTTCCAACAGTCTCCCCCTTTGGCATTGATGGCAATACTCCAATACTTCCTCCCCCTTCTCATTCTGAGAAGTGTCTTTCTTCCTCTGCTTACTTTTCCTCCCCCTTTGACATCAATGGCAAAGGGTTGCACATCTCTCAGTGTAGATTCTATCTTTTCATTTCCTTTGATCTTGAGGACCTGTTCCATGCACTGCTCCATTGTTATAGCTCTTTGATGACAATTTATTGACTGCTCTCTCTCTGGAATGATGCTTTCTTATCTGATATTGACTATCACTTGTCTTATGCACTGATCTTATTTCTTGTATGCAGCCCATTTTTTTTTAATTTCTGATTTATGATCATGTTAGAGAGTAACATCTGCAGACACTACCCCTAGATTGTCTCTTAGATATTCGAATGGTTATTTAGCAAGAGATTTTGTGAATATGTCTGTTGTTTGTTCCTTGGTTGGTACATATTCCAACTTTACTAATTTCTGTGCTACTTGTTCTCTGAGGAAGTGGTACTTTATTGGGATGTGATTTGTTTTTTAATGAAGTACATGATTTTTTGATATACTTATTGCACTTGTATTGTCACATTTGATAGAAATGGGTTCATCAATGCTTACCTTCATGTCTTGGAGAGTTTGTTTCATCCATATTACTTGTGTGCAACATGCAGCTGCTGCTATGTATTCTGCTTCTGCTGCAGATAGAGAGATAGAAGTTTGCTTCTTGCTTAGCCATGCCACCAGAATTTTTCCCAAATAAAATGCACCTCCACTTGTGCTTTTCCTGTCATCCACATAGCTAGCCCAATCTGCATCTGTGTATGTTGTCAATGTGAAATTTTTTCCTTTGGATACCATAGGCCATAGTGTGCAGTTCCTTGTAGATATCTAAATATTCTCTTGATTGCAAGTAAGTGATTTTGTTTTGGTGTTGCTTGATATCTTGCCACGAGTCCTACTGCCAACATAATGTTTGGTCCAGAAGCAGTTAGGTATAACAGACTTCCTACCATGGATCTGTAAAGTCTTTGATCCGTCATTAGCACATAGTTTGCATCCAGTGATCATGGGAGTTGTCACAGGTTTGCAGTCTTCCATTTGGAACCTTTTTAACATCTCTCTTGAGTATTTTTCTTGTGAGATGAATGTTCCTGTGTTCTTTTGTTGAATTTTAAGTCCTAAATAGAAGGTGAGCTCTCCAATCATAGACATCTCAAATTCTGATTTCATTTCTTCAGCAAATCCTTTTGTTAACTCATCTTTGTTGCTACCAAACATGATATCATCTACATATACTACTACAATTAGGAGTTCATTTTCATTAGCCTTTATGTACAAATTGCTGTCTACTCCTCCTTTCTTAAAACCTTGTTTTTGCAATTATTTGTCTAGCCTTGAATACCATGCACGAGGAGCTTGTTTCAGCCCATATAAGGCTTTCTTTAATCTGCACACATAGTCATCGAATCCTTCGGGTTGTTCCATGTAGACTTCTTCCTCTAGATCTCCATTCAGGAAGGCAAACTTCACATCCATTTGATATACCTTGAAATCATGATAGCATGCAAAGGCCAAAAACATTCTGATTGCTTCCATTTTGGCTACAGGGGCAAAGGTTTCATTATAATCAAGTCCTTCAATTTGAGAGTATCCCTTGCATACAAATATGACTTTATTTCTGATTATCTGACCTTGTTCATTCATCTTATTCTTGAATATCCATTTCGTGCTAATGACATTTTTCCTAGTGGGTCTTGGAATTAATTCCTAGGTATTGTTCTTCTCAATTTGGTCTAGTTCTTCATTCATAGCATTTACCTAGTTTTTGTCTTTTTTGGCTTCTTCGAACTTCTTTGGCTCTATTTGAGATAGCATGGCTAGGTATACTTCTTCTATCTGTTCAACAAGTTGTCTTCTTGTCTAGACTCCCACACTCTTGTCCCCAATGATTTGATCTTCTGGATGGTTCTTTTGAGTGTGTCTTGAGGGACCTTTTGAGTTTAATTCAGTATCTTCTGTTGTCTTGCTTAGTTAATCATTATCTTGGTTCTCATCTTCATGATCATCTGGAGGATTTCCGCATCTTGTGATTCTTGTTTTGTTTGGTAGATCTTCGTTGAATCTTACATCAATGCTTTCCACAATCTTGTGTAGTACTTTGTTGTAGCACCTGTAACCCTTACTCTTGGATGCATATCCTAAAAATATTCCTTCGTCAACTCTTGCATCAAACTTCCCCAGTTTTTCATCATTATTTTTTATGAAACACTTGCTTCCAAAGACTCTAAAGTGCTTGATTGATGCTAGTTTACCATGCCATAATTCGTAAGGAGTCTTGTCACAATTTGGTCTTAGATGAGCTTTGTTGAGAATGTGAACAACTGTGTGTACTGCTTCTGCCCAATAGGTTTGGGGAATGTTACTTTCTTGCATCATGGCTCTTGCAATCTATTGTACTGACCTATTTTGTCTTTCTTCCACTCCATTCTGTTGAGGTGTACCTGCAATTGTAAACTGTTGTTCTATCCCATGTTCATTGCATAGGTCTGCAAAATCATAGTTTGTGAATTCACCTCCTCTGTCTGATCTGATGCATTTTAGCTTGCATCATGTTTGATTTTCAGCCAATGCCTTGAATAACTTGAATTTCTCAATTGCTTCAAATTTATGTTTGAGAAATTCCACCCATGTTAATATGGTAAAATCACCTATTATTAACATGAAATAAGATTCTCCACCTGGTGCATTAGTTCTTGAAGGTCCACACAGGTCCATGTGTACAAGCTGAAGTGGCCTACTTGTAGATAGTTCATCTTTGGTCTTGAAAGATGTGCGGGTCTGTTTGCCCAATTGGCAGGATTTACATATGGTATTTCGAGGCTTCTTTATTTTTTTTTAACAAGAACGGGTATGGATTTCTATTAGAGTTTGGCCAAAATGCCTTTCACCGGTTACATTAGGTCGGGCATAGCCCTTAAACTTTCTTCCACTAACTGATCGTAGGCCCCAAAATTTGGGAATCCACAGATTTTACTCGAGACTATCGAGTCTATCTCCGTTATTTTCCCTATCTTAAATAGACATACAAACTGTTTCAGTGAAATGCAGAAAAACATAGAAAAATTTATGGTATGGAATCCTACCCCTCACTTCCTTCTGTCAAGAGGAAGCCTGCGGGAAGTGGAACTGCCCTGTTGGCTTCCAAATCAGCATCCTTATTATTTTCCCTCAGAACATGAAGAAAGGATGCAGTCCGGAAAGATTTCACCAGAATTCTGATTCTTGAAATCACTCTTGCCAATCTGATATCTACTGGAGAGGAATCCTCCACTAAGACTTTGATAATGGACTGAGAGCCTCCAATGATACTGACATCTGAAATACCAGTACCCTTTGCTTGCTTGAGACCTTGCAGAAGTGCCAAGGCCTCAGCTTGCATGCTAGTAGACTGCCCTAATCCCCAAGCAAACTTTGTCACAATTATGCCCTCTTTATTTTTGATAATTCCTCCTGCCCCAGCCAATCCGGGGTTGCCTTTCACTGCCCCATCGAAAAACAAGGAGTATCTGGATTGCCCGAGGAGTAGATCTGATAGATCATTCTCCTTTCCTCTGAATTTCCACTCTTTTATGTCCTTGTGCTGCCTTATACCACCAGAGAAATGGAGATCCAACTAGGCACCCCATTCTAAGTCTTGCTGGCTTAGATTCAAATCCGGCAAATATTCCCCCAGAATTTCTTTCCATAGACTTTTTATTTTAATGATGATGAACTGCGAATTTAAGCTTTCATCTCTGAAAACTCTTCTATTACGCTCAATCCAAATTTGCCAGCAAACAAATTTCGGCAAGGAGAGCCATGCAGCTTTAAAATTTTCATTCTTTGGGAGCGTTTCTGGATATAGATTTCGCCAGTTTACAAATAGATCTGTGATAGACATGGGTAAGATGAATTCAGTTTTCCAATAGCTCAATAGGCCTTGCCAGATTTCTCTTGAAAATTTGCAGTCTAAAATGATGTGTTGGGCATTCTCTTCACTGTCACATCATAAATGGCATCAAGAAGGACCTTGGAACCCTTTCTTCTTCAATATTTCAGCTGTTAAGATCCCTCTGTGACATAACAGCCAGCAAAATGAGTCAACCTTTGGCATGGATTTGAAATTCCAGAGCCCTTTCCAAACAGCAGGATCAGGAGGGACGTTAGGATGATCTTGAAGGCTTTTATATCCCTGCGCAACTGTGTACAGCCCTGGGGCGGCTCCCCAGCCGTGGGCATCCTTCTTTCCCACGCGCAGAGGCGCCTTACCATTTAGCAGAGACAGGAGGATATCACGAGCGGGAGTCAGCTCTGGAGGAATGGGGGGAAGTCTCCAACGCAGCCAATTGCTGCCTTCCCACTGGGAGATGTCCCAAAGAGTTACGTAACCTGCGTTGTTCAGCCAAAAACGAACCGCATGCATAGAGCAATGTGATGCAGGGTGACCCTGCAACCCCAGAATCTTTTCCAACACTGTGCGTATATAAATGTTTCTCCCAATCTTTACCTCATATAAGACTTCAATCATTCACCGACTGGCACTTTCAAATTAACACTGTATTTACATTCCAAATTTCTGCCTTCAACTTCTAGCAGATCACCTTGTCAACCTCTTCAATCCTCTCTCAAACTGCAACGCACAACTCGAATTTGGCCCCCATCAGCAAATAACCAGATATTAAAATGTAGAACCTGGCAATCTACTTACCTCCTGTTCTGGCTTCCCATTTCCACGGTTCCGCTCTTAAGCTCTCTACTACGTACCTTTCAACACTGCAGATGGATTCTGCAAATACTGTATGTACTCCATTGCCAGCTTTGAAATCAACTAATTAAATCGGCTTCGAGGACTCTGTCCATCCAACGATGCTCAGCTGCAGCAATCTAGCAAATATAATAACTCAAGAAAAACCACAACTTCTGGGCATATTAGAGTTGGGCTTCAACACATTAAACTAATAGTGATTTCTGAATTTACCCAATCAATCATTGCAAATGTGATTTGACCAAACTGTAGCATTCAACTTACCATGCGTTTCTACACCTTCGATTATATTAACCACAGCATTCAAATTCATGTAATATAAATAATTACTTACAGATCTGTCTCGATCCCAATACTATGGGTTCTGTTACTCGGTCTTTCAAACTGGTCGATTCACCTGGCAATGATTCAGAACTCCGCTTATTATAAGAAAAAAAAAGGTTGTGTCTACGATTTCTTCTATGAGATGGATCATTGACGTTCCTTTCCACGCTGTTCAATCACCTCTGCGTGTTGGATTCACCGTTCACCCATATATATAACAGTATGAAGTAACAATTGAATGTTTATAATCAACTCCCAATACAAGCGCTCCATGCACAATTTTGAACAGTCAAGTTCGATTTTTATTCCCTCAAATATTTATGCAACGTAAATTCCTCAACCTTGAGTTCGATTGACGGAATACCATTCTTTCAAACAGGTTTAAACATTAACTGTGTGCCTGTCAACACAATTTCAAATATTGATTCTGCACTCAACAGTTCAGTCAAATTTTCAATTTATCAATTGCGCCCTCAATGAAGTCGACTTGTCAAAGTCGATCTACCAACAGAGGATCGATGTCTTTCCAATCCAGATTAGTATTGAATTCTTGAATTCATAAAAGCTATTTAATCACTCCAACATCGATTGCAAAATTCTTGTTTTTCCCATAGAACTGGCACTTTCCAACGAAGAATCTTACAATTAAAATAAAAACACAGGCTGCAATCACTTCAAGCAAATACACGGAAAAACAATACCCAAGCCACTACAATTCAATTATGCACACATCATAATTCTTATTCATAATATTTATAAAAGAAAACAGAGTCTCGGCCTTGGTCAGTTTACACAAAAAGATGACCTCTGTTACCAAAAAACACAATCCACTCCCATACTTTGAGCTATCGCTCCACACAGAAACTCTTTCTAATCTTCTCGCCCCCTGAATTATACCAGAAAACACAATTTATACAAAGAAATGGTTTCATGAACCAATTCTGATTCTGAACCAGAAATCTCTCAACCTCTCCTAAAAAATCTCTTCAAACCCATTCTTTTCTAAACCAACGCTAAATCAAGCTTTTTAAAATTCTATTCTAGCCAAATAAATCTAACTGTTTGGCCTGATCTCCACACAAGGAGGATCACTCAGCCACATATACCCTATCCTCATATTTAACAATAAATAAACACTCTCATTTATTTAAACAAATAAAATTAATTAAATTATTTTCTTCCAACCCCTTGTTAGTCACAACATGTGACCATGCTATCACATTGCTGACTAGGCCTGAATGCTCCTGCATCAGACTCCCAAAGTTGAAAGTTTCCATGACCTCCTGGTCATGTGTTTCTTCTGCTGTCCATCCAGTATCCCAAACTTTACTTTGTAACTGGTCATCACTTTCATTATGCTGCTGATTTAATTCTTCTGCCACTGTCACTTCTGTTCCTCCAGATTTCCAAATCTTAATTTGTTGTTGTCCTCTGTTCTTGCTGATACAAATTCCTGTGGTCAATTTCTCCTTCTTGTTGTCCCTCTTCTCATTTGATTTCATCTTCCACAATTTCTCAATTTCCTTCTTACCATTTGTCTTTAATTGAACTCCACTAACATCTGTCTGTTGTACATTCTCCCTTTCCATATAAATTATAAAATTTTTGTCCAAATCTTCCTTGCCTCTGCCATTTACAATCTGTTGTTTGTACTCTACGGCCCCTCTTTCATTATCATCAAAGATAATTCTTCCCTCTATATTTTCAGATTTGTCTAAAAAAAATTTCAACAAAATGTCAATTCCTTCATATTTAATAAACATGTCATTTGCATATGACTCCTCCTTCCTATATAAAACAGAATTTCCACCACAATTGTCAGATTCAAAATAGCTATGGTTTTCAATCTTCATAGGTGATTCTGCCATCAACTCTTTATACTGTCCTTCTGCAAAAGTTATGAGATTGTCATCAATTTCCATTTCCATACTTTCTTCTGCGTTATCATCACAAACTTTCATTTGTTTATCTTCAACTCCTTTAATCATGAAAATTTCCCTGTCAATACCATCATTCTCAAAATTATTAAATACATGCTCAAAATATCTTTCTGTTTCAGCCATTTATTCCAGTAATCTCACTTCTTCATCAACATGCATAAGCACATTGTCCAATCGATGTTCCTCACCTGTCAAACCTGAAAACATACACAACATGTCAGTTTCAAAAATGTAAGGCTCTTCATTCGAAGCCTCAATGATCAGCTCCTCATTCTCCTCTGAACTATTATGATAGTTCACTAAATTATTGATAAATTCTTCCTCAACATCTCTGATTTCTTCCTCATCAAAGAAAACTTCTGGAACTGCAACTTCTTGACTATGCTTGGCAACTTCATCATAAGTTTGTAGAATACCTTCTTGTTCTACATAATTTCTTTCATTACTCAGTTTGTCCAAATAAGACAATAATTCCTCTTCCTCTTCTCTGGTAAGACTTTGATGTTTCAAAGTTTTCCTTGGCTTACCTTCTTCAGCTAAGTTTTCGGTGTCAACTTTTCTTCTCTTCACTTCATAAATCTGCAATGCATTTGTTTCCTTTCCTGTTTCCATTTCCCATTGGTCTTCTTTCCATGCTAAAATTCCTTTAAATATAATCCAATAATTTTCCACTAAAAGAAGACATAACCATTCAGCCATACCTTTTAATTTCCTCCACCAATTGAAGTCTTGAAAGTCCTTATGCATCTCCTTTCTTGCTTGTCTTGCCTTTGCTCCTTTCACTTTTTCATACACAGGTTCAAATTCTTTAGGCTGCATACCTACAATGTTACATTCACAGAAATAATTAATCCCAAAAATATGAGATCCTCTTGTCTGTGCGGATGATGTCAACACATTCCTCTCATTCTGATATGCATAGATCAGTTCTTCTCTACTGTCATCACTGTCTTCGTCCCCAAGGAGAGATCCTTTCTCTGGTTCACAGATGTATTCTATTTCTTCATTTTCAGTTGTTCGAAGTAATAATTTCTCAGCAAACAATTTTCTGACAGGCCATTTAACTCTTCTTCCCACATAAAATCCTTGTTTCCATTTTTCTCTAATTCCTTTCAATACCAGCTTCTCCAAATGACTGAGTTCTGCCTTTATCCCAGCCAACTCTATGTCCCTTTCTTCTTTACTCATTCCTTTGAGTCCAACTGCTTCAGCACTCTTTTCCCCATGTCTGTTACTTTCCTTTGTACCCCTGTCATGACCATCAATAGTCAATTCCTTTCCTTCCTCCGGTGAACTTTCCTTGTTCACTAGTGAGCTGCAACTAACTTTTTCCATTTCGCCTATAACAAGTCTCCTTCATGCCTCACCAAAATTTCCTAAGTTTAGCCTTTTGGCACCTATTGGTTCTTTCCTCGAACCTTTCACTGACTAACAATTCTACCCAGCACTCTTCTTGCTGGAATTGTTATCTCCTATCCACAATCACAATTGTGGAGCTACCTCATCAACTTCTACCCAACCTCAGTTGGAAGTTGTTCCCATCTCCTCTTGAATTCTCCTTGCTTTAGGCTCTGCATCTTCAATTGCTCACTACCTTCTTCCTTCAGTAAATTTGTTTACTATCGGGTATTGTCACCTTTACGCATCTGGGAGTTCTTCTTGCTCTATCTTCTTTACCTAACTCATATGCTATGATGCTGGTACAACTTATTCCACCTTTCAGCAAATCCACTGCTTCCACTGACCTGCACAATCTTATCTCAAGACACATCAAAGTATCTTTCAAACCTGCAATATTTCCTTCAAATATGTCTTTAAACTATTCTCATTCCATCAGTCAAAGGACTCACCTGTTCGCTATTTCATTTAGACATTCAAATACCTCTCTGCAAAATTATCAACTTAAACATTCTTACCAGACCTTCCCGGGCATTCTCTGCTTCTCCATTCTGATCTCAACGTCGTTTGTAGCCTGATCCTCATCTTCATCAAACTCACTTAAGGGCAATTATACATCTGCTAAAATTAAAATTCAGTTTCCCAAAACAATCTTTTCAGAGAGTTAAGCTAGCTCTAATACCAAAAATGATGCAGGGTGACCCTGCAACCCCAGAATCTTTTCCAACACTGTGCGTATATAAATGTTTCTCCCAATATTTTCCTCATATAAGACTTCAATCATTCACCGGCTGGCACTTTCAAATTAACACTGTATTTACATTCCAAATTTCCGCCTTCAACTTCTAGCAGATCACCTTGTCAACCTCTTCAATCCTCTCTCAAACTGCAACGCACAACTTGAATTTGGCCCCCATCAGCAAACAACCAGATATTAAAATTTAGAACCTGGAAATCTACTTACCTCCTGTTCTGGCTTCCCATTTCCACGGTTCCGCTCTTAAGCTCTCTACTACGTACCTTTCAACACTGCAGATGGATTCTGCAAATACTGTATGTACTCCATCGCCAGTTTTGAAATCAACTAATTAAATCGGATTCGAGGACTCTGTCCATCCAACGATGCTCAGCTGCAGCAATCTGGAAAATATAATAACTCAAGAAAAACCACAACTTCTGGGCATATTAGAGCTGGGCTTCAACACATTAAACTAATAGTGATTTCTGAATTTACCCAATCGATCACTGCAAATGTGATTTGACCAAACTGTAGCATTCAACTTACCATGTGTTTCTACACCTTCGATTATATTAACCACAACATTCAAATTCATGTAATATAAATAATTACTTACAGATCTGTCTCGATCCCAATACTATGGGTTCTGTTACTTGGTCTTTCAAACTGGTCGATTCACCTGGCAATGATTCAGAACTCCGCTTATTATAAGAAAAAAAAGGCTGTGTCTACGATTTCTTCTATGAGATGGATCATTGACGTTCCTTTCCATGCTGTTCAATCACCTCTGTGCGTTGGATTCACCGTTCACCCATATATATAACAGTATGAAGTAACAATCGAATGTTTATAATCAACTCCCAATACAAGCGCTCCATGCACAATTTCGAACAGTCAAGTTCGATTTTTATTCCCTCAAATATTTATGCAACGTAAATTCCTCAACCTTGAGTTCGATTGACGGAATACCATTCTTTCAAACAGGTTTAAACATTAACTGTGTGCCTGTCAACACAATTTCAAATATTGATTATGCACTCAACAGTTCAGTCAAATTTTCAATTTATCAATTGCGCCCTCAATGAAGTCGACTTGTCAAAGTCGATCTACCAACAGAGGATCGATGTCTTTCCAATCCAGATTATTATTGAATTCCTGAATTCATAAAAACTATTTAATCACTCCAACATCGATTGCAAAATTCTTGTTTTTCCCATAGAACTGGCGCTTTCCAACGAAGAATCTTACAATTAAAATAAAAACACAGGCTGCAATCACTTCAAACAAATACACGGAAAAACAATACCCAAGCCACTACAATTCAATTATGCACACATCATAATTCTTATTCATAATATTCATAAAAGAAAACAGAGTCTCGGCCTTGGCCAGTTTACACAAAAATATGACCTCTGTTACCAAAAAACACAATCCACTCCCATACTTTGAGCTATCGCTCCACACAGAAACTCTTTCTAATCTTCTCGCCCCCTGAATTATACCAGAAAACACAATTTATACAAAGAAATGGTTTCATGAACCAATTCTGATTCTAAACCAGAAATCTCTCAACCTCTCCTAAAAAATCTCTTCAAACCCATTCTTTTCTAAACCAACGCTAAATCAAGCTTTTTAAAATTCTATTCTAGCCAAATAAATCTAACTGTTTGGCCTGATCTCCACACAAGGAGGATCACTCAGCCACATATACCCTATCCTCATATTTAACAATAAATAAACACTCTCATATATTTAAACAAATAAAATTAATAAAATTATTTTCTTCCAACCCCTTGTTAGTCACAACATGTGACCATGCTATCACATTGCTGACTAGGCCTGAATGCTCCTGCATCAGAATGAGATGATAAAGGAGGATGCATCATGATGCAATCATCCCATATCCTAATTTCTTTGTCGTTTCTTGGAATCCAATACGCTTTGTCTCTGATTAAAGGGGTTGCTTTGTGGCAGAGTTTGATCAGATGCGAGCCTGTAGTGGGCAGAGAGGTGTCCAGGAATCTCTTCCTCTTCCCCTTGAAATATTTCCTCCATAGAGCTCTTTGCGCCCAACCTGGGTGTGGTCCAATGATCCTCTAGAAGATCTTGGCTCCCATGGCTATGTTTTGGAGGCTGAGGTCTTTGAAGTTGAGGCCTCCTTCAATCTGTGGCTTGCAAATTTTCTGCCAACTTACCAAAGGGATTTTCCTGTCATTGTGATTGCCCCCTTTCCAAAAGAACTTATGAATGAAGGCTTCCATTTTTTTGATGATGCCTAAAGGTGCAAGAAAAACAGAGAATTGAAAAATGGGGAGGCTACTGAGAACGGATTTGATGAGGACAGTTTTACCGGCAAGGTTTAACCAAGAGAATCCCCAAGCTTGAATTTTGGCCTTAAATTTGTCCAACAGAGGAATCCAGTCTCTGCCGTAAGCCAGTTTACGAAAGATGGGAAGGCCCAAATAAGTAAAAGAGGACCAAGAAAGGGAGGCAGAAAAACCAAGGATTATGGAGATGGCAGAGAGGGTGGAAGCAGAGATATTCCAGCAAAAAGCTTTACACTTACCTTTGTTTAAACAGCTGCCTGTAGCTTCACTGTAGTCGTCCAAGACCTCCTTAAATCTTAAAGCAGATCTGGCAGAGGCAACCCCTAACAAGAGGGTATCATCCTCAAACAGGGTGTGATTTACATTTTTAACCCCTCTGGCTATATTGAGCCCCAAGATCTCTTGGTCAACCAATTTCTGATCAAGGTAGAAACTCAGGACAGAAACATGAAGGAAGAAGAGAAGCGGAGAGAGGGGGCAACCCTGCCTAAGCCCTCTTGAAGCTTTAAAAAAGCCAACTGATCTCCCATTCACCAAGGGGGCGATCCAAGGATCGACAATACAAGCACGGATCCAATTTAAAAAGCCCATTCCAAAGCCAATTTTTTTCAAAACTTCCCAAAGAAAGCTAAGTCTGACCCGATCAAAGGCATTTGCTAAATCAAGTTTAATTACCATACCTTTCTCATTGCGAAGATGGCTTGAGTGAATCGCCTCTTGCACGAGAATGAAATTGTCAGCAAGTTGTCTCCCCTGAACAAATCCGCCTTGGTTCTCCGAGATGATGACTCGAGGATACCTTTCAGCATGTTGGCAATTACCTTTGTGATTAATTTATATCCAATATTACAAAGAGAGATGGGCCGGAACCGATTAAATTCTTTAGCACCCTTTTCCTTGGGAATGAGGGCGAGAAAAGCTGAATTGGTGCTGCCTCCTATTTTCTGGCAATTTTGGGATTTCAAAATCATTTTGTAGAGGTCTTTCTCCACAATCTGCCAGCAGGTTTGAAGGAATCTTGCAGTGAAGCCATCCGGGCCTGGGGCTTTGTCCGGCTCCATGTCGGAGAGAGCATCTTTTATTTCTTGTATAGAGATCTTCGCTTCCAGCTGTTGATTCATTAAAGGAGAGATCCTAGGGGGAACCACCTCCAAAAATTTAGAATTTGGGTCGGTCACACCCTCTTCTCTGTACAGGTTTTGAAAGTGATTGAAAGTTGTTCTCTTTATGCTCTCAAATTCTTTGTGTGTCGATTTACCATCCTTGATTTCTGCAATAGAGTTGAAGCTCTTTCTGGCTTGAGCTTGTTTGTGGAAGAAGGCAGTATTTCTATCTCCCGCTTTAAGCCATAAACTCCTAGACTTTTGTCTCCAATGCTCTTCCTCCGAGAGGCAAGCTTTATGGAAGCTTTGCTGAAGCTCAGCTTCCTTATCCAATACTTCTTTAGTGATTTCAACATCTTCGCTTTGGGCATGATGCTGGGCAAGAATGTCTTGGGCCTGCCTTCTCTCTTTTGAAGAGGAGGGAAGAGATTTGGCCCAAGATTTAAGAACATATTTCAGTCTTCTAAGTTTTTCCTCCCAAATGAAGAAAGGTGAACCTTTCACTGGCGTTTTCCAACTGTCCAGAACCAGATTCAGAAACTCAGGTTCCTTGACCCAAAGAGGATTGAACCTGAAGGGAATGGGGCCAATATCATTGTGGCCCAACATCTCAAGCATAATGGGCTTATGATCAGAAACGCTGCATGGGAGTATATGCAGTCTAAATTCTAAGCCCAGCAAAAGGAAGGAAATCTGCACCAAACATCTGTCAAGTCTAGCAGCAATGTGACTAGGACCTATTCTTTTATTGGACCAAGTGTACTTACCATTTTCTGGGGGGATATCTAGCAGATGCCAGTCCTGCATGAGGTCTTCTACCCACTCCCTTGCAGGGCCCCTTATGATTGTGCCTCCTCGCTTTTCCTCCATGCGCAAGGTAAGATTTAGATCCCCTGCAACAATGATGTTTTCCAAGTTTTCTGACTCCGACAGATGCCTGATGGAGTCCCAACACTCCCTTTTCTCCCCTATATTTGTTGGAACATAGACGTTGAAAAGACTAAGTGCCTCCCTCGAGTCCAAAGGTTGGAGCTTCAAAAATAGCCATTGGGTGTTGTGTAGCTCGGTGACCAGCCTATACTTGAGAGGATTCCAAAGAGAGCCCAGTCCCCCAGAGGCTCCCCGTGCTGAAACTGCTTGACCGCTACTTCCTTTCTAGAATTTTTTACTGATTTGGAGAAACTCATTGTCCTCCATTTTGGTCTCCTGAATCAGAAGAATGTCTGGGGCTTCTCTTCTTATAAGGCTTCTCGTTGCTTCTTCTTTCACTTTGCTCCCCATTCCTCTACAATTCCAGGAGACAATCTTCATCATTTATTTTTATGGTGAGGGGCTCCCTTGGAGCCTTGCACTTGATTTTTAATCATCTTCGTATTTTTGCCAAGGAGTTTCTCCAGAGTGGGCTGAGTACCCTGAAGCTTATCTTTATAAGTTTCTTGGTCTCTCTTTTCTCTAGCAGATTTGCGGCCCCTTGCAGATCTTCTGACCGATGTCTGCGTCTCTCCTATTTCTCCATCCTCCTCAGACTCCTCTGAGTCATGCTCCTCCTCGGAGGCTTCTGTTTGCTTATCCTTATTTCTTGCCGTGGCACTTTCTTCAGGGCTTGTTCCTGCTGAAGTTATTTTCTCTGAGGGTTTATCCTGCCTAGCTTCTTCCCGAGGAGTCTCTTCTGTAGAGCTTAAGAACTCATACCTATTTCCTTGGCTTTTTGGCGGAGGATCATTCTGGGTGGAGGCAGGCTGGGAGCCTTGAGCCCCAGTCTTCTTGTGAGTTGTCTTTGACCTCTTGACTTGGTTCCAATCATCTTCCTTTCCTTTCTCTGCTTCCCCTTTATTCGGGCACCCTCTTGCAAAATGGCCATAGACGTGACATTTACGACATTTAAAAGGGAGCTGCTCGTAGTCCAGCACTTGCACATGCATCCAACTGCCAACCTTTATTTTGATGGCCTCCGGAAGTCCCACCTCTAAGTCCACCTCGACATAGATTCGGGCGCATCGTCGAGCTTTTTGACGAACCTAGAGGCTTCTGACTTCTTCTTTTTGGGCAACGAAGCTAGCAGAGAGGAGAAGACAGCTTCAGCATCCGGGGGCGGGGCATGCGAGGGCCCGAGGGGCGAGCCTTGGGCCTCCATGGCAGAGAAGGAAAAATCAGCAATAACACACCCGATCCGCACCGAGCAAGAACTGGAGGCAAGGCATCACAGGCCCGAGATGAAGAAGAATCTCCAAGGCCGAGGAGCAGCTCCAAGCAGATCTGACGAGGGAGGAAGCGGCGCTGCGAGACCCTGAAGTAGGATCTGGAGGGAAAAGAAGGATCCGAACAGATCCGAGAGACCCAGAGGTCAGGAGGACCAGGGTCAAAGGCGAAGACGGCCAAGAGGGCAGAGCCCAGACTCAGGCTGCGCAGAGCAGGTCGCAGCAGGCAGCAGGCAGCAGCGGTCTCCCCAGTAGTTTTCATTTGGAGGCTTCTTTATTGCTGGCATATCTCTGACTGAATTCTTCTTGTTCAGACTGATGATGTGGTCAAAGTTTAGGTGTCCCAGTCTTCTATGCCATAACCATGATTCATCAAGTTTTCTTATGTGGCATGCTTCATTCTCTTCTTCCACTATATAGACATTACTTTCTGTTCTAACACCTTTGATCAAGTTCTTTCCTGTGGTGCTTGATCTTACCTCACAATATTGGGCTCTGAAAAGGACCTCATGGCCTTTATCACACATTTGACTGACACTTAGCAGATTGGCTTTCCACCCATCCACAAATAGTACATCTTGAGTCTTTCCTCTTCCATTATTCAGACTGACTAAGCCTTTTCCTTTGATTTTCCCTGCTTTATCATTTCCGAATGTCACATTTCCATATTTCTTTTCATCAAAGGTTACAAACTTGCTTAGAGCTCCAGTCATATGCTTTGAGAATCCATTGTCCATGTAACATTGGCTTTTCTGATCTTGATCTACTAGAGCCAGGTCACACTTATTCAACTTCTTTTTCCACTGCAGGTAGCTATTTGTTTGGCACCTTTTTCTGAGAAGATGGACCACATTCTTTGAGAGGACATTTGGAAGACATGTGTCTGATTTGATGGCATACAAAGCATTTGATTATATTTTTAAAAGGATTATGCGTATGAGTGAACTCTCCATTGTTCATAAATCTCCTTGGGGTTTTAAGCATTAGTCTTTGTACATTCGTTTTGCACTCCATGGCTTTATGGTTGAACCCCTTACAACAAAAACAATACCCATGGAAATGATTAGTGTACCTGGTGTAGGGTTGTCCTCTCCGTTTGTTTGCTTGAGGTAGTCTTTTCAATTTCTGCATCTTTTGCTGGTTGAAATCGATTATCTTAGTCTAACAGTATGCAGCAATATGTCCCAGTTTGTGGCAGGCAAAACAAGTGACATTTCTCATAGGAGGAAAGAATCTCCTTTGAGATCTTCCGAACTTGTTCAATTGATCTTCAGGAACAATTGAGCTTTTTGCAACTGTTGAAAATGCAACAAGATGATGGAGCTTAGTGAAATGAAGTCGCCTTCACTAAGTGGGCCCGCAGGCTATTTTTGGCGCAAAGTCTATTTTTAGACATATGGAGCATGGTCTAGGAGTTGCAGTATGTTATTCTTGGATGATTGGTTGAGTTGGTAAAAATAGATGGACCTCTATTTTTATACATACAGGTCGAAGTCTATTTTTAGACTGCCTGTCTAAAAATAGGTCAGTCAAATATTATTAGCCCTTAATAATATTTGGACTCTAAACTTCAGTTTATTCTCTTACAGCACTTCAGTTGGAGCTACGGATGTGGCCCATGCATGTGACAGAAGGAATTACGCTATTCCTTGGGGTTTGGTGAGCTCATGCATGGTTGAATTCAGTTAGAACTTCAGTGGCAGAGTTTGGTGGAGTTGATGAGACAGTTGGTGGAGCTGTGTTCGGTTTAACTTAGTTGAACTAGTTGTGATTAGTTTAACTAGCTAATCAACTAGTGATGAGTGGAGTGAATTAAATATTATTTAATTCACTAATTATTAACTCATTATTCAACTCAAGAACACATCAGTTCACTACAGTGCATGGACAGTTCAGTGGAGACCAGTGGAAGAGGTAGATGAAAGGGTGAGTTTGCTATTAGTTACGACAGCAGTTGTGCATGAGATTTGCACAAGCATTGGAGGAGATTGCCAATGATGATTGCGCAGTTGAAGCCAAGGAGATTCGAACTTGGATCTCTCATTGAACCAACTTGGATTGCGCAATAGAGGCAGGCAATTAGTGGATGAGTTTTGAACCTGTGACTTGTTCAAAAAACTGAGCTAGTTTGTGTGTAACTTTTGGAGACAGTACTGAGTACTTGTGAGGAGTATTGTATTGAGATTGTTACATGTTTTCTCTTCTATTATAATATACAAATAGCTGGGGGTTTTCAGCTATAAGCTTTCCCCATTACATATTGTGTTTATGTGCGCATGCGACTGTTTCTATTTTCGCAAATTGATGATTGATTGTAGAAGAGGTTATGTGTTATACATGAATTCGAATTAATGTATGATCGGGATAATCTCAGTGGATAAATCTTCATTATTCAACAAATTTCTACATGGTATCAGAGCGAATTGATCATCGGGATCTATTGCAGTGATTACAATATTATTTCGGTAGACAGAGTCTGTAACGGGCCAGGCAGCCTCTGGATCCATCCTTTCTCTGAAAGGTGATATATCCAGTAAATGCCCTTACAGTCGATCTCTGTGCTAGAAATAATTTGTTCTCACAGATCCAGAAGCAGTTGAGTTTTGAGTTTGGAATTCGAATTTTGCAGCAGTTTTCTTTCTTGGTGCCGGAGTTGAAAATGTCTTTCAACGGTTTGCAACTCGAATATGCTCTTGAAGGCAGTTCGAATTATGTTGCATGGAAAGATCGGATGGAGGCAGTATTAGAAGATAATGGACTGAAGGAGTTCGTAGATACAGATGTCCAAAAGCCCACTGATCCTGCTGAAGTCGAGGCTTGGCAAAAGAAGATGGCGAAATGTCGAAGGATTTTGTTGGAGTGCGTGAAGGATCACATTGTATCCAGCCTGCATGGAAAATCTTCTCCATATTTGATGTGGAAAGCGTTGACAGATCTATTCCAGAGTAAGAGCGACCAAAGGAAGCTGGCGCTCAAGGATAAGCTCAGAAACATTAAGATGGAGAAAGGCGACTATATCGCCAAGTACCTCACGAAGTTCACTCAATGCAAAGATGAGCTGGGAAGTGTGGGAGTGACTGTAGAAGAAGAGGATATGGTAGACCTGGCTCTCCTTGGTCTTCCGAAGGCTTGGCATTCCTATCAGGACTCTGTCAATGGTCGGGAGAAGTTGCCGGGATGGGAGCGACTTTGGGCGGATCTCATGCAAGAGGAGATAAGGAGGACTACCAGGGACGGATCTTCATCAAAGGTATATGATGAAGAAAATTGCGCTTTGGCTGCCAAAGCAAAGAAGGGGAAGAGCAAGAAGGCTTCTCAGTCTGGTGCGAAAGGAAAGAAGCAAGACATGTCCAAGGTGAAGTGTTTTCACTGTCACCAGCACGGACACTATGCCACAAATTGTCCGCAGAAGAAGAAAAATAAGAAGGCTGCCGGATCTGTAGCGGGAGAGGCATTGGCTTCTCAATTAGAACTAGATTTATCACTGATCGCATGCTTGGTTTCAAGTGTGGCGGGATCAGTATGGTTCTTGGACAGTGGTGCGTCATTTCACATGACCGGAGATCGAGATCTGTTTTCAGATCTGGAGGAAAGGGATCTTGGAGTGCACATCGAGATGGGCGATGATGGTAGATACAGTGCGACTGGTATATCGGTACCATTTCCTTTGAGAGGGAGTCTGGTAAACCCTTCGTATTGAAGGAAGTATTGCATGTTCCAGGATTGATGAAGAATTTGATCTCTGTGGCGATGTTGGAAGACAAGGGGTATGATGTGGTCTTTAGCGAAGGAAAAGCTTTCCTGCGCAGTAAGACAACTGGAAAGACCCGGAAGATAGGGGTTCGAGTCAAGAACCTTTATCAGTTACAAGTAGATGGTTGCGCAGCAATGGCATGCAAGGCAGGAGAAGTGGTGAGCCGGGATGATGAGGGCAAACTATGGCACAAGAGATTGGGCCACCTTCACCATGGAGATTTGAAGATCCTGCAGCAGATTTCTACTGGGCTTCCTAAGGGCACCCTTGCGCAGTCAGATCAATGCAAGGGGTGTACTTTAGGGAAGTTTGTGAAAGCCACCTTTCACAAGAAGGATAGTCACGCCACGACAATCCTTGAGAGAGTTCACACAGACGTGTGTGGTCCTTTCTCAGTAGCTTCGACAGCAAAGCACAAGTACTACGTGATCTTTGTTGATGATTTCTCTCGGAAGTGTTGGATCTTCTTCATGCAGAAGAAGAGCGAGACATTTTCCAAAGTTACGTAATTCAAAGGCGGTTGAAGGAATGGGGAAACATGTGAAGGCTCTTAGGAGCGACAATGGTGGTGAATTCATCTCTGCGAATTCAAAGACTTTGCGACGCGAAGGTTCGGAGAGGCTCATCGCACCCATAACCCACAACGAGAATGGGGTGGGCGAGGTGGAAGAACATAACGATCGTGGGTCTTGCACGGGCGATGTTGCATGATCAGGGCCTACCCCTTCACTTGTGGGCTGAGGCATGCAATACAGCAGTGTATGTGCAGAACCGTTGTCCTCACAAGGTTCTTGGCATGAGTACACCGGAGGAGGCTTATTCTGGCAAGAGGCCTGACATTTCCCATTTGCAGATTTTTGGTTCTCCTGTCTACATGCATGTGACGAAGGATGCCAGAAAGAAGCTGGATCCGACCGCAGAGGTTGGAATATTTGTGGGGTACACTGATACACCTCACAACTATCGGGTGTATTTGCCAGATAGTCGCAAGACTGTTGTGCGACAGGATATCAAATTTCAGGAGGAGAAAGCCATGCAGTTTTCGCTTGGGAGGGAGCCACACTTGCATGCAGATGAGGAGCTGTTAGTTCCTAAGGAGGAGCTTCTGGATGTGGATCAACCACAAGAGGAATTTCATGAGGTGGAAGAGACCACTCATGCAGCGCCAACCATCAGAGGGCGCAAGCGCACTACAGAAGCTGAGCGACTGGCTCGAGATGCAGAGAAGGTTGTAGGACCACCTATAGCACAGCGTAGACAGAGACAGTCACCGGATCGGTACACTGGATACATGGCTCTTATGAGTCAATGTGTCGTGACGGAGCCATCCTCTTTTGAGGAAGCTGTGGAGGAACCCGCATGGGTAGATGCCATGATCGAAGAATATGATTCGATCGTCAGAAAAAGTGCATGGGAGATTGTCCCAAGACCGGAGGGGAAATCAGTGGTGGGTTCGCGATGGATCTACAAAGTGAAGCAGGCGGCTGACGGGAGTGTGGAGAAGTACAAGGCGAGATTTGTCGCCCGTGGCTTCTCACAGATCGAGGGGATCGATTATGAGGAGACCTTTGCACTTGTCGCAAGGTACTCTTCCATACGAACGATCCTAGCTCTCTCAGCGCAGATGGGATGGCACATCCATCAGATGGATGTGAAGACTGCGTTCCTCAACGGAGTCATTGAGGAGGAGGTGTACATAGAGCAGCCTGAAGGTTTCGAGATCTTCAATAGTGAGTCGCATGTTTGCCGACTCAAGAGAGCACTATACGGGCTGAAGCAAGCACCTCGTGCTTGGTACACACGGATAGACAGTTATTTCACCGGACTTGGATTCTCCAAGAGTGAGGCGGATCCTAACCTGTACCAGATTGTGGTGGAGGGGAAGTTGCTGATCATTGTACTGTATGTAGATGATCTGATTTTGACGGGTGATGAGATGTTGATACTTTCATGCAAGGAGGACCTTGCTAGAGAGTTTGAGATGAAGGACTTGGGCCTCCTTCATTATTCCCTGGGATTGGAGATTTGGCAGCACAGTGGAGGACTGTTTGTTTCTCAGGGTAAGTATGCCCGGGAGATACTGGAGAGGTTCAAAATGCATGGCTGCAAGCCTGTTGACACTCCTCTTCCTGGTGGTTGGAGGAAGGAGGATGCTACTTCAGCGGAGGTAGTGGATGCCACTGTCTATCGACAGTTGGTGGGGTCGCTTATGTATCTGGTCAATACACGACCCGATATATGCTATGCTGTTAACCAGCTTTCGCAAGCTATGGTTAAGCCTACCAAGCTCTTCTAGAAGGCAGGCAAGCATGTATTGTGTTATATTAGTGGCACATCGGGATATGGTCTATGGTACATATAGGAGGATGGAGCGAAGCTTTCCGGCTTCACTGATGCAGATTGGGCAGGGAGCCCAACGGACCGAAAGAGCACATCTGGAGGAGTTTTCAGCATTGGATCGACAACAGTTTCCTGGTACAGCAGGAAGCAGAGATCGGTGGCACTCAGTTCAGCAGAGGTCGAGTACATGGCAGCAAGCTTGGCTGCATGCGAGGCTATTTGGATGAGGAAGATCCTCGTTGATTTGTTCGGGTTGCACTTGGAGCCTACTGTGATTTATTGTGATAACCAGAGTTGCATTAAACTCTCGGCTAATCCAGTATTTCATGATAGATCCAAACACATCGACATCAGGTACCATCATATCAGAGATTGTGTTCAGCGGATAATCATGATGCTTTCATATGTTCCCACGGAGGATCAGGATGCCGACATCCTGACGAAGGCGCTCACCAGGAGCAAGTTCGAATTCCACAGAGGCAGGATAGGGGTTGCAGATAATCCATATCTTGCTGAGAGAGAGTGTTGAAAATGCAGCAAGATGATGGAGCTTAGTGAAATGAAGTCGCCTTCACTAAGTGGGCCCGCAGGCTATTTTTGGCGCAAAGTCTATTTTTAGACTATGTCTATTTTTAGACATATGGAGCATGGTCTAGGAGTTGCAGTATGTTATTCTTGGATGATTGGTCGAGTTGGTAAAAACATATGGACCTCTATTTTTAGACATACAGGTCGAAGTCTATTTTTAGACTGCCTGTCTAAAAATAGGTCAGTCAAATATTATTAGCCCTTAATAATATTTGGACTCTAAACTTCAGTTTATTCTCTTACAGCACTTCAGTTGGAGCTACGGATGTGGCCCATGCATATGACAGAAGGAATTACGCTATTCCTTGGGATTTGGTGAGCTCATGCATGGTTGACTTCAGTTAGGACTTCAGTGGCAGAAGTTTGGTGGAGTTGATGAGACAGTTGGTGGAGTTGTGTTCGGTTTAACTTAGTTGAACTAGTTGTGATTAGTTTAACTAGCTAATCAACTAGTAATGAGTGGAGTGAATTAAATTTTATTTAATTCACTAATTATTAACTCATTATTCAACTCAAGAACACATCAGTTCACTACAGTGCATGGACAGTTCAGTGGAGACCAGTGGAAGAGGTAGATGAAAGGGTGAGTTTGCTATTAGTTGCGATAGCAGTTGTGCATGAGATTTGCACAAGCATTGGAGGAGATTGCCAATGATGATTGCGCAGTTGGAGCCAGTGAGATTCAAACTTGGATCTCTCATTAGACCAGCCTTGATTGCGCAATAGAGGCAGGCAATTAGTGGATGAGTTTTGAACCTGTGACTTGTTCAAAACCGAGCTAGTTTGTGTGTAACTTTTGGAGACAGTACTGAGTACTTGTGAGGAGTATTGTACTGATATTGTTACATGTTTCTCTTCTATTATAATATACAAATAGCTGGGGGTTTTCAGCTATAATATTTCCCCATTACATATTGTGTTTATGTGCGCATGCAACTGTTTCTATTTCCGCAAATTGATGATTGATTGTAGAAGAGGTTATGTGTTATACATGAATTCGAATTAATGTATGATCGGGATAATCTCAGTGGATAAATATTCATTTTTCAGCAAATTTCTACAGCAACTACTTGCTTCTTCCTCTCATTCTCTGTCTCTTGATGTTGCTGCTTGTTTATGTTTGTTTCATAACACATCAAGTTCTTGCCAGATTCTGCTTCCATGGTTCCTTTTTGAGCTGTTTCATTATCCTTTACAGCTTTTACAAAAATGATATTCTTTTTATCTTCTACCTTGGACTTGCTGGTTTCTCCTTCATATCCTATCCCAGCCTTTATGAGAGGAGACCTTTGAGCATTTATAATCTTGTCCAACTGTTCATTGCTTGTCATTCGAGGAGTGTTCATTGATAATTCCCTTTGGGTGTTTTCTAGTTTCTTTCTCAGGCATACCACTTCTTCTTCCAATTTCTCTTGCTCCTGATGTTTATAATTGATTTTATTTAGCAGAATGTCTTCCACCTTCTTAGCTTCTTCAATTTCTACTTTCAATTGAATGAAGTCTTCTGAATTTGGTACCTCTTTTACATATTTGAGGAGAATGTCTTTCTGTTTTCTGCACTTGAGTTTAAGTTTGTCTATTTCTTCCAGGGAAATTTTTAGCTCCCCCTTAATATCTACCTCACCTTATTCCTCATCTTTTAGAAGGAATCCTTCAGACTCTTCCTTGGCCATCAACACAAATTCAGAGGTTCCTTCTTCATTTGAGGATTCATCTGAGTTTTCAGATGCACTGCTATCTTGCTGAGCATAAATTGATTTTCTGTTGGATCTCTTCCCTTTCTACCAGTTATTTGTTTTGGTTTTCTCTGTCTCTTGAGTCCGATTCTTTGTTTTCTTGCAAGGACACTTTGATGCATAGTGCCCAACTCTTCCACAGTTAAAGCATTTAAATGGAAGCTTACCTTTATACTTACCTGAGCCTCTATCCAATCTTCTGACAAATTTGGCCTCTTCTTCATCATACCAGGAGCATGTATCTTCCTTTTCTTCTTTGCTCTTCTCAGCCTTAAAGGTTGCCTCCCTCACATTTTACTTCCTCTGTGGAAGTCTCATCTCATAGGCTGTTAAGTTTCCAAGTAATTGTTTCATGGTCAAAGTTTCCCAGTCAGTTGTTTCTTATATGGCAGAAACCTTGGGATTAAAACTAGATGGTAAAGATCTCAATATCTTTTGAACAATTACACATTCTCTAATGGTTTCTCCTAGAGCTTTCATATTATTTACAATTTCTGCAACCTTTAAGAAGAAGCTAGCAACATCTTCTTCTTCATTCATTTTTATATTTTCAAACTGAGCTCGATAGACTTGTAGTTTGGCTATCTTCACCTTTTTATCTCCCTTATGGATACTTTCTAATGTATCCCATATTTCTTTGGCAGTCTTGTTGTGCATTACTTTAATAAATTCTGCCTCACATAGACCACTTAAGAGAGAATTCATGGCTTTGGCATTAGCTATAAAATCTTGTTTGGCTTCTTTCTTTGTGTCAGAATCCTTTAGGGCATATCCCAAATCCATAGCAGCCCAAACTTCTATTCCTAGAGACATTTTGTACGTCCTCATTCTTATTTTCCAAAAGGCATAATTTGTGCCAGTAAACAAAGGGGCTTTATTTGTTGAGCATCCTTCTAGACTAGCCATCTTGGGGACCTAGGATCTTCCTTCCAGTTGTTAAACTGATATAGAAGGAACCCACTCTGATACTAATTGTTGGACCCTTGGTTAAACTGAGAGGGGGGGGGGGGTGAATCAGTTAAATACAGTCATGGTCTTTTAAAACTTTCTTTTACACTTATTTACATCTTCATTTCGTGATCAACTTAATATATAATGGAACAATAATCTTAACAGGTGAGCAGCAGGTATTAAGCAGATTAAATATAGAATATTAACACATAATCATCATGCACATAGACAACAGATATAAGTGGAAACCCATAAGGGAGAAAACCACATCTTATTATTGTTGTGATGCAAAGGCAAGCTCCAACTCCCTCTCACCACTGATTTTCTGTAGGCTCTAACCTATAGGAGGCTACTACCTCAATTCTGCAAGCTACAACTTGCAAGGAAGCTCCAACTCCCATCTATTTTCTACAGGCTACAACCTACAAGAGGCTCCTACCTCAGCCAACTACAACTGGACATCTATCAAGCTACAACTTGATATGGAAGCACCAACTTCCTCAATGTATAATAAAATCAGATGCTGATTTACTTGGATATCAGCTCTATTTTTCTCCTTCTTTACTGTTACCCTCCATCCTTCATATCTGCCTTATATTATCTCTGGATCTTCACAACTTCTTTGTCTACTCCTTCTTCTTCTTACACTCTCTCGCCACTCTATGCATACTGATATTACATGTTTTATACAGATAGCTTTATGACTGTTTGCATTCTATAGGGAATATGAAGTGAACAAGCACGACTCTTTGCCTTCCACCACCTCATTTTTTTGCTCATCATTTCAGGAGGTTACAACACTTTCTACTCATTTCAGAATTAAATTGTAGTTTTGCTTTGCCTACGGAGACTTGCCTTTACATCACAAACAATATAAATTCAATAATACATTTACAGTTACAATCAAACATTTCAATTCAACCCTTTCAGCCTCTTGCTTTTCCGTTTATTTTGTCTTCTTTGCCTGCTATCCCTTTATCTTCTCTACATGTTGTTGTATTTCTAACTGTTTTGCACAGGAACAGGTCCTTTTAACTGAGCGAGCCTTTCCTTGCTGTGTTCAACCTTTTCTTTTGTTACCCGAGTCGACCTCTGCTTCCACTCTTTTCTTCACAAACAATGCAAAATACATTAAGCCTGGACATGAAATTCATTACTATTTACCTCTGAACAATATCGCGTCCACTTTTTATCGCATTTCGGTATTTCCATCGTTCTTTGCTACATGGATCCTTTGCTCTCCGATGCAATTTACAAAGGGAAAACCCATACTCCCGTACTTGAAAATCTTTAGGCTTCGACTTTGGTCTTCATCGCGTTCGCTCTCTTTATCGCACTTCGCACTTCAGCGTTCCCATGTGTTTGTACGATTTTTTACCTGCCCCGATTGCTATATGCAATGGTAATATCGCATCGCAATATCGGCTATCGCAATATCGCAATATCGACTATCGCATATTAATTTACCATACCGTCGAACTCATATCATATGCAATATACGATATGTGATTGCATCGCATCGCATCACATCTTCGCATCGCATTGCATCGTCGCTTCGCGGTATGAGATGGACTTCACATCGCTGATGTGCGATATAGCGCTGTGCCGCCACGTGTCCCTTCGCGTCGCCACATCACATCACAACTTTGCATCCATCCAGCAGCTATTGCATTCCCTTGCAATGTCCGATATGCGATTGAGTCCCACTTAATTCCGATATAATCTCTGACGTCTATCTCTTTTAATCTCATCCGTTGATCGCGCAAGTCCACGACTGTACTTTTGGGCTTTAGGAAAGCATGTCCCAGTTCACGGCACTGCGGAGGCACTCCTTGGTACAGAATAATCATCGGGCTTGTGCTACCACAATGAATGACAACCGTCGATCTGTGGTCAACGCCCGATGGGCAGGTTAACTGCGGAGGCACCCCCTTGGGTTAATCATCGGGCTGTTTATGCCCCCGCGGTACCGTTGATCCCAGATCAACATTAACCACACTCATAAGATGTGTTGTTCAACTCTGTAACACTGATCCCACACCTTTTATCATTCTGCTCTTTATATACTTTTTTTCTTTAAAACAAAACACGTCAACAAAATGTATTGGCCCCACAGTATGCCTCCTCTTAACTCACAATTTCGTTATGCCAAAGAATGTTGAGTCTCCGCCGTTGATCCTAGAATGATCCAACGGTCATCACGTTATCGTGTGCCAACTAGACTGATGGCATAATGTTTTTGAACCTACATGAAATAGGCGGTTTCAGTATGCCACGCATTTCCCTTCTAACTGTATCGCGTCCATCTCACTTAAAACCACTTATCCTCCAAAAGCGGTGTGAAAACCCTTTGGTGGTTTTCAAAACCACTTTCACTGTTCCATTTTCACCGTTGACCCATGGTTCCCCTTTCAACTCTTCAATGTGCTTCTCTGCATATTTGGTAAAACGTTCAAGCAAACCATCGATTCATGTTTTCTGCTTCTGTTCATCGGGTCCTCCACGCTGCTTCTCCTTGAGCTTTATTTAGTTTCTAAGTGCGTCGATCTCTCTTGAGCTTGTTTTGCTGCCTTTGTTGCCTTTGGTGCCTTCTTAGCTGCATTCGCTGCCTCTGCTGTATTTGTTTCTTCACTGTTACCTTTGCTGCCTCAGCTACCTCTGCTCCTTTGCCTTATTGCTGGTTCTTCTTTGCTCCTTTGCCTCAGTGATAATTCAGGTGATGTTCCTTTGTGCTCCTTTGCTATCAATGACAATATATCCAACAACATGGTCCTCTTTTGTCAACAACTTGGGCCCTTTATCTCAATATATCCTCTCTTCTTTGGAAAGAGGACATAAAGAAGTTGTTCCATATATTTCAAAATGGAGCACTCTTCACCTACATTCCTCTCCTTCATGCCACATGTGATGTGAATGGCAATTGTCATCTTCTTGACTAGGGTGTTCTTATTTTGTACATGTGACCCTTGACTATGCCATGAAAACCCTCCAAAACGTTCTTAAATGATGAGAGTTCCTCTTTATGTGTGAAGCTAGTGGAATGTGACAAGTCATCAAAGATACCTCCAAATATTTGATTTGTGCCTTAGGGAATGTGAAAGATACCCTTAATAAAAAAACATGCATAAAAAATCATAGCCAAGTGCCCCAAATATGAGATGTTTCCACTTGTGCAATTGCGCTTCCAAATATGTGAACTCAACAACAAAACACACCTTCTCAACATGTGAAAGAAAAAGTAAACCCTTACCCTAGTCTTCCTTTATTAGCAATTTGCGCCTTTTGTCACAAGGTTTCTTCTCTTCTTTGGAAAGAGGACATAAACAAGCTTTTTAGATGTTTCTAAATGGATTACTCATCAACTATGCCCTTCTCCTTTATGCCACATGATACAATTCCAATTTTCATACATGTGACCCTTGACTATGCCATGAAATCCTCTAAAATAATCTTAATGGATGGAAGCTCCTCTTCATGCATGAAGCTAGTGGAATGTGGCAAGTTATCCAAAATTCCTCCAAATATGTGTTTTGTGCCTTGGGAAATGTGAAAGGTACCCTAAATGGAAAAACATGCATAAATATTTGTGGCTAAGTGCCCTAAATGTGAGATGTTGCCACTTGTGCAATTGTGTCTCCTCTTGATGCTCAAATGGGCACCCTAGTTGTGCATGGCTCATAAGGTGTCACTTTGGGTCAACTCAAGGTTGTTGCCAGTGTCACCTTAACAACGAATCTTGTCACTTTGGATTAGTTATTGAATGCGGGGGGTATCCCAATGCGAAAATTTATGGGGTCTTTTATGTCACTAGATCACTAGCACTAAAAACCATCTTTACATTGGATGATGATCCCTGTCCTATTGACCACAACTTTTGTATTTATTATTTCTTTCATCAGAACACCTCCAGTAGATATTGTTGGTGTTCATAATCCTATTTTTGGTTCTCTTCTCTATTGAAACAATATTACTCTGATGCCATTATTCCTACCTTTGCAAATATCATTTTTCACTTCTATCCCATCGGGGAAGTAGCTTTCGTCGATGAATGGTTACACAACAGGGAACGCATGAGCAAATCATTCATGTTGTCGATGTAATGCCCACACGGCACAAACATTCGATGGTCTACCATAGCAAGACACTTAATGATGGGTTTCATAGATACCTAACCCATGACAACAAGTTGCATTCTATTGTCAAAACCTATAAATAATGACAAAATTATATTCTACCAAAGAAAATGACCATTCACACTATTTGTAAGTCTTTGCCTACTCGGGATAATCCTTGAGAATTAATACCCATAAAGGTAACTAAATAAAACTACGAGTATTCCAAAAACAAATCTTTGCACATTCCTTTGAAAGCCCTTGTTGTCTTTCTCTTAATAAGATTTTTTATTTCATTTGAATTTTGTCACGCACCCATTCATTTATTCATTTGATCATGCAGCGCATATCATCAAATATAATTCGAGGCCTCATTTAATCCAAATCCTTTTATCCTCAATTATATTACGAGTTCTATGGAATTTGAGCGGGAAAATAGAACGTTACGAGTTCTATTGAATTTGAGCGGGACAATAGAACAGAAGAAGAGCATTTCATCGCATCGCAGTGGGAAGAACGAACGAACCGAATGGTTTAGTTCCACTGATCGATGATATAGATTCATAGGCGCTCAACTATATCACGAGTTTCATTGAAATTCAGCAGGACGATAGAACAGAAGAATAGCATTTCATCGCAGTTGGATGAACGAACGAATGGATGGTTTAGTTCGGTTGATCAATGACAGATTCGTAGGCGCCCAAAAAGAGGTAAACCATCTCTTTCCTCACGCCAAAAAAACAATTCAAAACTCAATACATCTCTTCTCTTTTCACAGTTGTATGTCCATTCACGATCGGGACTCGATCCCGATACCTCCCGATAGTAAGATCAGAAGGGGGTTTATGGTCTTTGTTGCTCTTTCCTTCGATGCTTCTGCTTCTGTAGAGTCTCGGTGCCCGTTATATTCCTGCTTTTACTTACAAAGTGCTTGCGGGTGACTTTAGAGAGTGCTTGTCTGCCTAGAGCTTGGGATAAGATAGAAAGGGCTTAGCAGGGTCGAGTGTGCTAACGCACACTCACCCATATGAATGAGTGAGTGACTCCGTCCGTAGCCTTTTTTTTATCCTCTGCAAGTTCAAGGGTTAATGGGTATTAGGTATTTCACAACTTGACTGAGCTTTTTCCCTCTTTGTTTTCACTTGTAGTATACACCATTACTTTTCTCAAAGATTTATGCTAGATACAGTTACTAGGCATTGTAGTCCATATCCCCAATTTCACTGGGAAAATCTCGCTTCTGTCTTATAGCAACCCTTTGCAAAACCCAAGAATGTATCCAGTTCTATTGCCTTTCTATTTGGATTGGGTTTTGTTGACACGATATATATTTACACATTTAACTATTTTCAATTATTAAAAATGCAACGGATGGGGTAGTTATCAACAATATCTATCTCATCTTGTACTCTCTAAATAAAACGGGGATGATGGCCTTGTATTGGGCCAGCCACTCTCTGAATAATATTATTACTAGTGTATATCAACATCAACACTTTCTACATCATTAAAATGTTTCTACCTATTGTTGTTTCTTAATTGGGCTCTCTGATTGGTTACAGTCCGATATTTAAATTTTATATTACCTGGAGAACTGAAATTTTTGGGTGAATTCTGGTAAGCGTGGTCCTGGCCTCTAGGAATTAAATCTGACATGGATTCTGTGTTTTTTTAACGGTTTCAAATCATTTTGCATTGCTATTTTCTTTTATTTGTATTGGGTCTCTGTGTAATATTTAATAGTCAAATTTTCAGGGCTAGGTATTTTGGGCAACAGGTGAAATGCCAGATGCATGCATTAGAGGGCTTTCAAGTTGCAGATTGGTCAGATGCATGCATTAGTTCTCTTTTCCCTCTTGCAATGCTGTTAATTTATTCACGAGTCTTTAATTGAGTCTACCTGACCAGCAATTGAATCAAGTGCCTTTTTCCAACAATTCACTTTCATGACAGGCAGGTCCATTGTTCAATGCAGCTGTTTATGTGGGTATTGAGGCTGATCTGACCATTAATCTTGTCAGCCGCATTAGTGGACCAAATGTAAGCTACAATGTTTGCTAATTCTATTGTTTGATATAAATTCTGTTCAAAATCGAAACTGCAAAAGTGCATTCATCATATGAATGTATATCGTATTTTTGGGTTGAGTCCACCGTCATACCCTTGAGTCTCAACTTGATTGGTTTTCCACACGTTTCAAATGTGAGACAATGAAGAGACTATTTTGACACTTCTCAACTTTCCCCTGCTTTTATTTAGTATCTGTGGGTGGAATTTTTTCATTTTTATCTATGAGTTTCAAATTTGGTATCTAATGAAACATAATAAAAATCATGAATTTTCCTTGTCAAAATATCGTGAATCATGATTCATCAAATTGAGTCTTAATTATAACTATCTTATGAAATTGAATGGTGCATTTTAAGATAGATTTTTTTATTTTCCGAGAGTTTTCCCTAACATCTCCACATCTTTGGGAGAGATTCTTTCTTTGTGCTGCTGGTTTGGGTTGGTGGTTGAGATTGAAGATGTAGGACCAATATATAAATCACGTTATGAATGAAATAGGAGCTACTGTTGTTCTAAGGGGAAGAGGTTTTGGAAATTATGGAGGACTGCATGGTGAAGGTATGGGCCTAGCTCAAAAATAAAATTATTTTCTTTTGTGATGTTGTGGGCTAAATTCTATATTAATTTAAGATAATTTTTGTACAAAACTACAACAACGTTGCATTTGTACATCTCAAGCGAAAATCCAAGAGCTTTGAGAATGCGAAGTCTCTGGATGAAAATTTACTGGAAACCATTCATTCAGAAGTTTTGACATCTAGGTAATTGTGCAGCAGACTTTAAGTACTTGAAGCTTTAGGACTGTAATCACTCTTCTGCTGCATTATCAAGAGAATTTCACAGCCAAGGTTTGTGTGTATTTTATACTTTAGATCTTGGCATGTACAATTATATTATTGCTCATTTTCTGCTTTGATGTGAAGTATTTTCACTGTAATATTAAATCCTTAGTATGAAGGACTTTTCTTGAGGGTTAATTCAATTATAAATGAACAATTTTTTCATTGTTAAATTGTACATATTACATACATCTGCAGCTCTGTGAAGATATTTACTGTTACAAGAAACTGCATGATACTTGATGATATGAGATAAGATAACTTTATTATTGTCCAGTGAATGACCACAGCAAGTAGGTCAATGGGACTCTGGGAATCAAAACTTAGATCAAGTTTAAATCGTAAATACATAGTGGGAGTGCAAACATAGCTTGTAGTGTTACTCTATCAGCTATAGAAAAAGAGGATAAGTTCAAAAACAAAATCATGGTGATTAGTTAGGATTTCAAACCTCAAGGCATGTGGAAATAGAAGCCTTAGATAGAATGTAGGGTCGATGCATGGTTTGATAATGTTGTTTGGAGAGTACCAAGGATTAAGGAGGCTTTTCTATGTAATCTTGGGAGGAGTCTTAGATCAGGGAGGTCCATTCTTGGTGACCAAGGTCTGGGAAAGAATCTTCAAATGGAAGATTGGTTGCATGATTGAACTGTTAAATTTCCTTGACCCCAGCAAATATATATTTTTTTGCCGTAGAAAAAAGATTGTAATTTTTATTAAGAAGACAAACATTACATTTTGTAGACACAGAATGTGTATGCATTGCATATAACATCAAAAAATTGGCCTTTCTTTAGAGCACAACAAGCAAGTTGATGGTCCTATATTGTTAGAGAACCACTGTGCATATATGAAAAAAACCTGCTGAGGGACAAAGAGTCTGAATACATATATAATATATATACAGAGTACCATATCAGTTTATAAACAATAAAAAAAAAAGAGTGTAAGAGAAATAAACGTAATCATGTAAAGTGTTGTCTATAATGGACCCCCGTTCGGCCGAGCAATAGGATCCTAGAATGGCTAGTGAGAATAAGTGTGATTGGTACCTTTTCATTCCTCTCTAATCTGCCACAGTCCATGATTGAAATCTAGTGCTGCTTTGGAGAGTTTGCCAACATCTTGGTTGCGTTCCCTATAAACTTTAAAGATGATGACACAAAAAAGAAGTAATTGAGTTTTTTAGTTGAAGTGCTTCTTCCAAAAGGGGAGCAAGATTTATATTGTAGCAGGATTGTATACAATTCGTCCAGTTCACCACAAGCACATAATCATCAAAAATTTGAATTTGAGAGACCCACGATCAATAGCAAAAATTAGAAGATTTCTGCAAGCTGGAAGTTCAGCTTGATTGTTTGTGCCTGACCTAAGACCCATGGAGACATGATAGGGTTGGGAATCATAAATATATAAAATGAAGCCATCCCTGCTCTTTTGCCTTGAATCAGCTGATGTCCCATCAAAAAAGTGCCGTGGGAGCAAATAGTCAGGCTGCACAGCTTCAGTAACCCAAACTTTGTGAAAATATTTATTGTTTCATGGAAATTATGAAATAGATCACCCAATAGATTGAAGCATAGTATAACTAGTCTAGGCACATTTTCCAAGGGTATTTTCAACTACAACATTATAGGTCTATTTCTTCCAGCATATAGATACTTGTAGCAACAATTACTTGTCCCAAAACATATTGTGTTATAACATCTCTTCACTATTACAAAGCATTTCTTGCAATGGACAGATCTAAAACCGTCTAAAATAGATTTGAAGGATAATTTCCAGCACATGGTTGTAACATCAATGCATAAATTCAATGATAGGTTTAAGAGCTATTTTCAATTACAGGGGTTATAAGCAAAGGGATAACTCAACTTTGGTTTGACATTTCAGATCTAGAGCTAAAAGATAATGATCGGCCCTACTCGTTATGGTAACAATTTTAGGCCATCCCTACCATTTTAGGTCAATACAAAAGGAAGTTTAGATTCCATTTAAGCTAATATTGAAAACCCATTTTGAATTTTCCTGTTGTGCGCCCAAATCTTGTGCATACTATCCTATGGTAGGCTATGCTGAAAATGAAAGTCAGTTTAGAGGGTATCAATAGTGCATCACATATACTTTTGAGACAAAATCCATAGAAAGGTTCAGGTGACATGTACTCAAATGATTAGTCCCACTACTTCCTCTATGATTGCATTTGATATGGCGTAGATGAGATGTTTTGAAGATATATTATTGGCATATCCCATAGCACTCAAATTATTGTTAATGATACATTCCAGAACAGTAAAGTGTTAGGTCAATTATACGAGAAACAAGGTGCTCATTATGAGCCTTTTGCAAGGGACATGATCAGCCAAGAAGAAACATGATTTCAACATATTCATGAAAATCTAGAAATAAGTTTGAATAAGGACTTCAAAAAATATTACTAACTCTATTTTGAAGTGGAGGCCTGGATTCTAAAATCCGTAGTGATCCATGGCTTTAACATATTTTATACTTGGGAAAGGAACACGAAATTCAATATCTTTAACGTCAGCTATATTGTACACCACCTCACATTCCAAGGCTCAACTTGTGGGAAGATATGAAACCAACAGAATATTCAAAACGAGAGGAATATGAACATGGTAGGGCCTTAATGTTAGATCAAACATATCTTAAGTTTAGAAAACACAGATAAAATTACTCCACAACATAGATAGCACAGTTTGAACAAATCCCCATGGAGACTAACACATTCACCACGATTACAATCAACAAGAGAAAAACATCAATGCATCTAATAATGGCAATACGTACCCAACTATAAATCAATATGATATGTTTCTAGATCTTGTGAATCATGGTGATAAACTTTGCAATTGTAATTTTCTTACCTACATATGTTCTAGCCACAAAGTGCACTATTACAGCTTTGGAAAATAGCCAAAGGGCAATCAAGAAAGGAAAATAGAATGTCAGTGAAAGATCACTTTTAGATAATTTCTTGCACACATGTTTGGTAAAATCTCTCTTAGGTAGCCTAGATGCCTCTTCTACTAATCTAAGCCTAAAAGACAAATTTTCAACCACAGATTGATCTCAGAGGCATTGGAGAGGACTGTTAATACAAGGAAGATGAGTAGTGCTACAATTACCAAGAAGACCGAGGAATTGAAGTGAAGGATTTTGATGGTTTCTCTCAAGATCTCTGATGCAGTTAGAGAGTTGAAGCGTTGCTCTGTGTTTGAGCTATAAAAAGACCTCTAGGGAAATAGATGATGGTCCTCTGTTCCATTATCTCCAATGCTATTTTTCATCCCTGATTCATTCTTCCAATGAATAAATTGATCAATGTAAGGCATTGAGCTCATTGGTCTCATCAATGAGAGGCATTGTTGAAAAATTCTTCAAGATGTTTTTGTAGTAAACACTGGTGGGTTTCGTTTTAGGTATCGAAATATAGACCCAGTTGAGATCTTATGTAGATCTGGATTGGGGATGCTATTGTTAATGCATATTGATGGTCTGCCATGTGTTAGCTATACATTTGCAATCGTGGAAAAATGGATCCAAAATGAGCTGGGGCCTGAAACATCTTTACGTTTTTTTGGAGATCAGTCACAATAGCAGCATTGACTATCCTTCAAGCCCTTCACCGTCTTCCTGTTTCAGACCTAATAAATTGATCAATATAAGGCATTGAACTCAATGGTATCATCAATGAGAGGTGTTGTTCAAAAAATCTTCAAGATGTTTCTGTAGTAAATACTGGTGGGTTTTGTTTTTAGGTCACAGATATAGACCCAGTTGAGATCTTATGCAGATCTGGATTGGGAATGTTATTATTAATACATATTGATGGTCTGCCATGTGCTAGTTATACATATGCAATCATGGAATAATGGATCCAATATGAATTGGGGCCTGAAACATCTGTATGTTTATTTGGAGATCAGTCACAATAGTAGCATTGATTGTCCTTTAAGCCCATCAAGGTCTTCCTATTGTAGACCTAACAATGGCCATTCAAGTGCCTAGTTCAGACTTGTTGGGCACGTTTGACTTAGGATCCTTGTGACTTGTTGGCATATCTGATGGGCAAGTATAAATGTCCTTGCTGCTCAAAAAATGGACCAAAACGTGTTAGGCTATATAATAACCTTTGGATTTAATAAAATATAGAGAAATTGTTAACCCCTTTTAATTTTTTGTCCTTCAAATTCCTCATTCAAATTTTGGTGGGCTTTTAATAATTCGCAAATAATCAGAGCCTGATGTTCTCGTACTTTGTTTTTTCAAAAAATCATGCCTCCCAGAACATGTTCCAGAATGTCCCTACAAGATGGTGTATGTAATATGGAAAAACTCATTATTTGTCCTCTTATATGCCTTTATTGACTATTTTTATTGTCATCAATAGTTTAGTAGAACTATCTCAAAAAGAAATAACATTAAGGAAGCTTGTCTAAATATATGTTTATGATCTATCTACAGTGAATGATGTGTGTACCAATTATAGAAACACCACCTTTTGACATGTAAATGTTCCTTCAAGATAGCCTGCAACTCCATTTTTGCTGGAGCTTTCAAGAGCTGCATGTTTACTCTAGCAAGTTGAAGTCTCTCTCTCTCTCTCTCTCTCTCTCTCTCAGTATCTATATATAGTAGGCATCCAACAAGGGAGGTAGAAATACTCAAAGGATTTGTTTGGAGTCTAGACCAACAAACTCAAAATATTGGCATCTACTGGAGAGGTGACATCTATTGCTACAAATCCCTATGAAGGGACAAAGCTCTTGTTCTACATTCAACATTTTGTTGTTAGGGATCCAACTCTTTGTCTTCCAGAACCACATGATCATTGTCTACACAATAACTTCTTTAGTTTCTAACACCAACTTATGGAAATTTTTATTCCTTCACAAAAAGACTTACAACTTACAAAACACTAACTTCTGGTATTAACCATCCAACTTTTACATGGTTCTCTCTTGAAATAGGACGCATGCTTTTCTAGGAGAATGATTTCTTCGATACTTAATTAATCTATTGTAATGGAGTTGGGTGGAGATGCACTTGTTAACTCATAATCAACTAGGCATTTAGATCTCAATTGTGTAGCATACCTTGTCAAAGGAAGAAGCACGAGGTTTTCATTTATCTAAGCAAGCCATAAAGAGGGAAATCTGCCAAATAATTTCATTTATTCTATCATTATAAATAAACTATAAAACACAACATACATCAAGAGATATAGGGATAGAATCATGAAATTGGAGAAAAGCTTTGAAGGAGTAAAAAATATAGGTTTATTATTGCAAAGAAGTTACATCATATCTAAGTGAATATAAAGACACGTCTTCAATTGAAAGGTATCTATTCATCTAAATCTATAATCAAATCCTTCCTTTGTTGGAGCTTATGTTTCCAATGGAACGAAAACCAATAATAAACAATTCAACTGCATTGTATCGTATGGTTGCTGAAATTTTGCTATTAAAGTCTTTGGGCATAGTTTCAAGCAATTGGCGTACATCTTATTCTAACACTTGTTTTGAGTTCAGAAAACTCCAGTAGTGAATGTAGTACATCTTATTCTAACACTTGTTTTGAGTTCAGAAAACTCCAGTAGTGAATGTAGTACATCTTATTCTAACACTTGTTTTGAGTTCAGAAAAATCCAGTAGTGGATGTAATCGATCAACTATGTAGAATTTCCTTGAAAATTCTGACTCTACGATGATGAACAATCTAATACAACTTCTATTCACCAAAACACATAATTTATCTACTAAATAAGTAGCATAATAGAAATAGAGATAAAGAGCTAGTCACACACAATAACACAATATTTCTCTAGGGAACCCAACAGGTAAAACCCTTTGCTTTGCTGTGGAATTTTATTAACAGAAATTTTAGAAATTGATCTCTTTACAGGGCAACACTACTTCGCTAGAGAACAAGCTTGTTCTCACTGCTAACACTTATATCAGTATTATTTCACCAAAGCTATAAGTTCCAGTGGGAGATTTGGAAAATAATGTCACCCAAAATAGTTTGGACTGCCCTTCTTCCAACATTAGAACTGAAGGTTTTATAGTTAGTGACACATCCGGTGGCATTGAGCTGGAAATTGTATTATTTTCTGTATGTGCTACATTGGTAACCCTTCTCAATATGGTCATTGATCCAATAAGATTTGATACAGTTATGGATGGAGTTTTAATATTTGTTGGATGCCCGATTTTGGGGGCACATGTTGAACTGGTACTGTGTGCAACAACTTTCCTATCAAAACCTGAAACTAAACAGAGGAAGCTTACATTTTCTTCATAGCCTTCAAATCAATTTGCGAAGTAATTAGAATATGGTTAGATATAAAAAATAGACATATCTCTATAAAGAGGAATCTGATATTAAAAAGTTTGGATAACCCCAAAAACAACCATGCCTGCATAAAAAATGAGGCATGGATCAAGTGCAACCTTAGGGTTCACTACACCACTTCCACAATCAAATGGTGTGGCGGAAATAGGAGTTATTGGACTATCTTCTCCAGATTTATTTTGTGCTTGCAAGGGCTTCCCCATGTGGTCAACAACTACTGATGTTGTTTGTAATGCTGATTTGATGACAGTAGGGCTCCAATCAGGATGCTTATGCTTCACCAAAGCTGCAATGCCAGCTATATGTGGTGTCACCATGCTTGTCCCTGATATCATGGCAAATCCTTCTCCTGCTTGAAGAAAAGCAGAATCTTGAGACGATTAATGTGCATGTCAAGGTGCCTTCAATTTTCAAAGTTTGCCAAAACTTCTAAATTGATTTTATTCTCTCTAGAAATGATATGTCCTCCAGCGGTTACCAAAAAATATTCAAATTTCAAAATTACAGACTCCTAGGTGAATAAGATTAGAAGATAGTAATCAAGCCTATCACAAACTACAGGCATAAGCAGAAAAAATTGCATTGCAACCTAATTCTAAGACAGAAAAAAGTAGTACTGTTTTACCTTGATAATTGACTTCATGGATGCCATTAGGAGACCATGTTGCCCATATTAGAGAACCAAGAGCCAGAATATCTGGCTTTAAAACATCGGTGTCCTAAAAGTTGGAATCCTTGATATCTGGCCCTCTAGAGGAATAGAATGCTACCTGAGGAGCTGTACCTTGATATATTGGCTTCAACCCATTTCCAATGAAAGCCTTAGCTCCAAACCTTGTGATTTGACCTGATGGATCCCTGATTGTTGATCTATTATAGTAATCTACAAGAATCTTTAGCCACAAACAAAGAAATACTCAGAAATATATAAAAACATTCGTCTGCTGAAAAGCACTACTGGATCACCTATAGTACATAAAGAGGATATTTCCTTCAATCAAAGGAAAACTGCAAGAAAATATTTTAGGGAGTCCAAAATACCATCATGTAACAGTTCAACTCAAAAATGTTGATATTGTAAATTATACCTGTGTTTGATCTACTTCTTTTATAACAATTCCTTGGAGAAAAAATTTGGAGTAAAACATCTAGGTTTATTATTGCAGAGAAGTTACATCATATCTAAGCAAATATAAAGACACCCTCAATTGAAAGGTATCTATTGATATTCATCTAAATCTATAATTAAATCCTTCCTTTGTTGGACCTTATGTTTTCGAGAACGAAAACCAATAATAAACAGTTCAACTGCATTGTATCGTATAGTTGCTGAAATTTTGTTATTTTAGTCTTTGGGAATAGTTTCAAGCAATTGGTGTACATCTTATTCTAACACTTGTTTTGAGTTCAGAAAAATCCAATAGTGAATGTAATTGAGCAACTATGTAGAACTTCCTTGAAAATTCCGCAATTACTATGATGGACAATCCAATACAACTTCTATTCACCAAAACACATAATTTCGCTACTAAATAAGCAACATAATAGAATTAGAGATAAAGAGCTAGTCACACACAATAACACAGTTCTAGGGAACCCAAGTGGGAAAACCCTCTGCTTTGCTGTGGAATTTTATTAACAGGAATTTTAGCAATTGATCTCTTTACAAGGCAACACTACCTCACTGGAGAACAAGCTTGTTCTCACTGCTAACACTTAAGCATGAAATTCCCTTCAAGCATGAAATTTCTTTGCTTGTTTTTGCTTGGGAAACTGAGGTTTTGAAAAGTGTCACTGGATTTTCCTTACCTCTGTATTATTCATTCTCATTATAATTTCCTTTATTAATTACAAGAAAATGAATATATTTTGAAATGATGCATGTTGGGTGCTTTATCATTGTTACAACTAATGAAATGCAGTGGAGAGAATCACAGGATTTTGGAGCTGTAGAGTGTATGATGTCGTATGCTACACGTACATATATAATGCTTCTTGTTCTGGTGCACAGTGGGGATCATATGCTTACATGGCTTGTAATGGTAGTGTCCCATACATGGGTTATGGACCAAGTCCTTTTTACATGCCGTTTAATGGACAAATTATGACAACAGATATGTATGGAACACAGGGATATATGCCAGGTTTCCCCCCTCCTGTTCAAAGATAAGGTGTTTTGTTTATTGATATATGTAACCATGCATCAAATGATATTTTTCAATGTAGGATCATAATTACAAGACCTAGCCGAGTCTTTTGAGTATCCCTGAGTTTGACTGGCCGAGTCAAGTGTAATGATCGGGAGATCTGGTCAAACTCACCATAACTTGGTTAGTTCGAAGACATTGTCGAACTGGTCAAGCTCCTCTTAACTCTGCGAGTTTTACCAGTATTAGGCAGTCTTGGAAGACTTGGCCGTACTTTGAGTTGTGCAGTATTTAGTCAAGTTTGACCTGTAAAATAAAAACCTATAATGCCCAAACCAAGAATAAAAAACACATTCCTAAATTGATTTTTCAAGCCAAATTTTATACTGATTTTGTTTGCTGAATATTTATGATTTTGGGTCAAAGTTTTACTGTTAACTTTGTGGAGTCATTCCAATTTTTTACTAACTAAGAAAAATTGCAAATTTCAGAGAATATATGGATTATGGTATGGGTAATTACAACTCTTCTCCAGTTTTGAGTAGAGAGGAGTTTGAAGTTATGCAAGTGGAGCAGAGGAGAAGAGAGATAGAATATGAGCAACAACACAGTAGCAAGTAAGAAACCTTTAACTTCTAGAATATAAATGCATATTTTAGGTGTTTTGAGGAACCTAAGTTATGCAATTTATATTTTGTGTTTATCAGATTAAAGGAAATAGTTTAGGGTTGACAATGGTTCAAAATTTTGTTCCCAAACTTTCCATCTAAGCAGCAGAATTGTGCAGATTGGATACAAATTTATCTCCTCAACCCTAACCTTAGAAATACCATAACCCTTCTTTAACTTAGCTCATGCACACAGAGAGCTTGCTTTCCAAGATTCAATGAAGACACATTCTATAACATTTTTGTTAAATGTGTGCAAATATTGAATTAAAATCCCGTTTTCCCAATGCTATAAAATCCAAATGCGGCAGATGGTACTATAAAATTAAGTACATTTGTCAGATTGTTGTGTAACCAGCTCCAAAAATAGAAGAAAAGAGATATCAACGCCTTAGAAATAAGCCACTTCGAGGGGACAACCTCCAATACATTACATAAATGAACAATTCTTCGATGATACAATTTACAAAACCTCCTTTCTATATATAGGAGTCCATGGGGCCATGATGTAATCCTAGTGGGCCACAATGTAATCCTAGCCGACCTAACAATAATAATTTAAGGGCACAATAATAACAAAATGGGGGTTACAAGGGTACAATAATAACAATAAGGGGGTTACACTAACAATAATAAGGGACTATACTAGTGATATAGGGACCCAACATGCCCCTCTCCTTCAAAAAAGTGTTGTCCTCAACACTTGAGTAGCTCCGGGTGCTTCTGTATAAAATTCTCATCCTCCCATGTAGAATCTTCAGTGGGTAAGTTCTTCCACTTGATGAGATACTCTGAAATTGATCGATTCCGTAGCTGTCGAGTTCTTGTTTCCATGACCGCTTCAGGTTCCAATATGATTTTCCTTCCTCATCAAGTTCTGGCAATATTGTTTGAACTGGAAGATTTTCACCTATAACCTTCTTTAAGCATGAAACATGGAAAATTGGATGCACTCGTGAAGAAGCAGGAAGCTCCAATTTGTATGCCATAGTACCAATCTTTTGCAACACCTTGTAAGGACCATAGTACTTTGACGATAATTTATTATCCTTCTTAGCTTGCTTGAGGGACATTTGTTTGTATGGTTGTAGCCGTAAAAATACCCAATCTCCTACGTCAAAACTTCTCTCGCTGTGATGTTGATCTGCTTGTTGTTTCATTCGATTTTGTGCCAAATTCAGGTTATCCTTTAAGACTTGGAGAACTTCCTGCTGATGCTCGATGTGATCTTCCACTGCTTAAACCTTCGAATTTTCCCTTAAAGATGATGTGATGGATGGTGGATGATATCCATAAAGTGCCATAAATGGGGTCATTTTTGCTGCAGTATGGAAGGAAGTGTTATACCACCATTCAAAGAGAGGTAACCACTTGACCCATTGTGTTTGTTTATCAGATACAAAACAACGAAGATATCCTTCCAAACATTTATTTACTATCTCAGCTTGACCATCAGATTGAGGATGATAAGATGAGCTATGAGCTAATTGAGTACCCAAACAAGAAAATAACTTCGTCCAAAAATTTCCAGTAAAAATGGGATCTCTGTCGCTCACAATAACCCTTGGGCTTCCATGTAGCTTTTGAATTCTGTCCATAAATGTAGTAGCAACTGTACTTGCTTAAAATGGATGAGATAATGCACAAAAGTGTGCATACTTGGTAAGTCTATCAACTACCACCATGATGACACTCTTTCCTTCGGACTTAGGTAAACCTGTGATAAAATCCATTGAAATCTCCTCCCAACGTTGACTTGGAATGAATAAAGGTTGTAGAAGTCCCGGGGTCTTAATTGTCTCAACTTTATTCTGCTGGCAAACCAAACATTCCGCCACAAACTTTTGAATATCAGATTTAAGGCCATCCCAAAAAAATTCTTTCTTCACCCTGTGGTAAGTTTTTAAAAATCCTGAGTGTCCTCCTAAAGGAGAAGTGTGCAATTCCAGAAGAATCTTTTGTTTTAGTTGGAATTCTTACAAAGATATAAGCGATCTTTGTACCATAAGGAATCATTTTTCCAACTAAATGTATTAGATGTACTATGATCTTGCTGCAACTTTTGAATGAGTGTCCATACATCTTTTTCCTTCTTCCATTCATCTCTTGCTTCCTTTATCCAATCTGGTTGGATAATAGAAATGGCACAAAGCAATGCTTCCACCTCTTCATTCTTTCTTGAGAGTGCATCCGCAACAACATTAAGCTTTCCTTTTTTGTAGATTATTTCAAAGTCATAACCCAACATCTTTGTGACCCATTTTTGCTGCTCTTCTGAAGATAGTCTTTGTTCCAAAAAGTGTTTAAGACTATCATGATCAATTTTTACCTTGAAGTGTCTTCCCATTAGGTAAGTTCTCTATTTCTTTAGTGCATGCAATATTGCTAACATTTCCTTCTCATAAATAGGTTTCCGTAAATACTTTAATTTGATTGGACGACTTTCAAAAGCAATGGGTCTTCCTTCCTGCATTAAAATAGCACCAATTCCATTTCCTGAGGCATCACATTCCACAATAAAGGTTTTTGTGAAGTCTGACGTAGCTAAGACTGGTGCTAGGCACATTGTCTCTTTAAGATGTTCAAAGGCCTTAGTTGCTTCAGGAGTCCATGAAAATGCATCTTTCTTCAATAATGTGGTTAGAGGTGCTGCTATTCTCCCATAATTCTTAACAAACTTGTGATAATACCCTGTTAACCCGAGAAATCCTCGCAACTGCTTTATGGTTGTGGGGACTTTCCATTCCCTAATGGCTTTAATTTTGTTAGGGTCTACCTTAACACCCTCGTGAGATACAATATGACCTAGATATTCCACCTCTTGTACTCCAAAGAAACATTTGGATGTTTTTGCATATAATTGTTTCTCCTGCAATAGTTTGAGCACCCTGTCAACATGTTCAACATGATCCTTCCAAGACCTGCTTTAGATTAGTATATCATCAAAAAATACTAGCACAAATTTTCTAAGGAAGGGTTTGAAAATGGAATTCATCAACCCTTGAAATGTAAAAGGTGCATTGGTAAGGCCAAAAGGCATGACCAAAAATTCATAATGACCCTCATGAGTTCGAAATGTTGTTTTTGGAATATCTTCAGTCTTCATTCTAATTTGATGATATCCTGAATGAAGATCCAACTTGGTAAAATAAATTGCTCCATGTAATTCATCCAATAATTCATCAATCACAGGAATGGGAAATTTATCTTTAATGGTGAGCTTATTGAGCTTCCTATAATCCAGACACATTCGCCATGATCCATCCTTCTTGTGTACCAATACTACAGAAGCAGAGAAAGAACTTTGACTAGGTTGAATTATACCCGCCTCTAACATTTCTGCAATCATACGTTCAATTTCGCTCTTTTGGAAGTAAGGATATCTATAAGGCCCGATGTTTGGAGGAACACTTCCTGGAATCAAATGAATAGCATGATCATGATCACGAAAAATTTGGGAGTCCTTTGGGAGTTTCAAACACCTTGGAATGATTGTCCAAGACTTGTTAGAGATCTGCAGAAATAGATGATTTTGATGTCGGAACTTCTAGTGAGCATAATTGTGCAATTACGCCTCATTGTTCTTTCTTTAGAAGCTTTGTCATGAAATTAGAGCTTATTATCCTTCCTGGCTTCCCTTCAATATCCCATAATTCGACTTCCTTTCCTTCTGAAAAAAATTTCAAGAAAAGTTCTTGAAAATTAAAAGCTACCGTCCCCAAAGATTGTAACCATTGTACTCCTAGTACAACATCAACACCTCCGATAGGAATGGAAAGCATTGGACTATTCAATACATATTCCCCCATGGTTAGCTTGATATTATGGCATTTTCCAGAGCAATTTATAGTTCCTCCATTTGCAACCATCACTTGACATTCGGGTGCTGGGTATAGGAAACAATTAAATTCCTTGGCTACCTTATAATGAATAAAATTATGGGTGCTACCTGAATCAATCAACACTATTACCTTTTTCTTCTTGATATGCCCTTCTATCTTGAGAGTTTGAGGAGTGGTAATTCCTGCCAGTGCATTACACGATATGGTCGGATTCATTTCTTCCCCTTCTATGGCTGGTTCCTGGTGTATATCCTCTTCTTGTTCATTTTCTTCTTCCTCTTCACAATCTATGTAAAATAATTTCTTCTCAACACACTTATGACCTTTAGTGTATTTTCTATCACAACTGTAGCAAAGCCCTTTTGCTCTTTTTTCTTCCAATTGTTGTGGTGTCAACCTTGTAGGTTGTGGAAATCTAGGCGTAGCAACACTTCCTTCTTTATAGAATTGAGTGGTAGGCTTCCTTGTCGCCATTATTTTACATTCAACTTTTCTTGCCAACCTGAATGCCTTCTCCAATGAATCCGGGTCCAAAACGCGAACTTCATGTTGGATGTTATCCTTTAAAGTGCCTGTGAAGAGATCGATCCCGTGTTCCTCTGGAATATCAGTTACCCTTATATTCAATTTTTGGAAGTCCTCAATGTGCTGCCCCACTAAACCCTTTTGTTTGAGATTTATCAATTGGCTAAAGAAGGTGTTGCTCTTTGTATCCTCATAATGTGCTATCATTTCTTCCGTAAAAATTGACCAAGTGACAATTTTTTTACGGGAGCAAAGCCATCGATACTATACAAATGTATTTTGTTCTAAATTTAAAGTTGCAATGCGTACCTTTTGTGTGTTTTTCACGTTATGGAGATCAAAATATTGCTCCATCTTTAGTATCCATGTTACAGGATCCTTTCCATCAAACTTCCTCATATCCATTTTTGGAATATGGTGGTTCTTCCCGCCAACATTAGAGTTTATGAAATCACGATTAACATTTATTTTGTTTTCATCATGAGGTTCTTCTACTATATTTCCGCCATTAGGAATCATTTCTTGTTTTAAGCTTGTCATCAAGCCTTCCATGTATGCTTTTAGATCATTCTTCATGTTTTCCATGTTGTCTTTCATGTCATCCATCTTAGCTTCCATGCCTTTCTTCAAACCGTCCATCTTCACTTCCATGCCTTTCTTCAAAACTTCCATTTCATTTTGTGTTGCTCTTTGCGAGAGTGAAATTTGTTGCACTTGCTCTTGTAATTTTGATAGATCATGTTGCAATTCTTCATCTTCATGAGTCATAGTAGAGCCTTCTGAAGGCTTAATGGGTGTTGAATTATTTTTACGGGGCATCTTTTAGAACCCAATACCGATATCTATTCTACAATATGCCCTTGGAATCAATTCAAATTGATTCTTCAAACAAGACTTATGCAATTTGGGAAAAAAAAATACACACCTTTTTCTTGCTTTTGAGGAGCTCGATATTGAAATTGGATTATCTCTATTGGCTGAAGCACTTCAATACTTGAACTTCGGTACCGATGGAAGCCCTCCGAATTATCTTTCAAAGCCAAGTCCGACTTGATTTTGGATTTCCAAGACAAAGAAATTCAATCTCCACAATAACCTAATTCTGGACTCCAAGCCAAGACAATGGAACTTGGTACGATTTGCCATGTGTCAACGTTTTCCGTCCTCGCCCTTAAAATTGATATTCAAGAAATGACACTCCATGTACTAGCGTCCACTTTACGGCACTCCAATCCGATGTCTTTGAGAGCGAGTTATGAAGATTTTCCACGATCACCTCTTTGAGATGAAATTCTAGAGCCTGAAAAAGCACCACCTTCCACAGATCATATCTCCAAAAATATTGCGACTCAAGCTCTGAAATATTTTTATTCGTTTCCTTAGGATTTCAGCTTCGCACCCTAGAAATTTCAGATTCTGAACATTCGTATAAAAAAATGTATAGCGAAAATGCCACGATGACCTATTTAGGAGCCTGAAAAAAGACCTTATCCTACGATCATATCTCCGAAAATATTGCGAAACTGCTTCTAAAATTTTTAGATGATCTTCTCTCGGGATTTCAGCTGCGATCTCTAAAAATTTCAGCTTCCGAAACTGTGAGATAAACATATGAACATACGACAACCTCGTTTTGGAGAAAAGAAACCCTAGAATCCAAAGCTCTAGTACCAAATGTTGTGAAACCAACTCCAAAAATAGAAGAAAAGAGATATCAACGCTTTAGAAATAAGCAACTTCGAGGGGGAAACCTCCAATACATTACATAAATGAACAATTTTTCGATGATACAATTTACAAAACCTCCTTTCTATATATAGGAGTCCATGTGGCCATAATGTAATCCTAGTGGGCCACAATGTAATCCTAGCCGACCTAACAATAATAATTTAAGGGCACAATAATAACAAAATGGGGGTCACAAGAATAACAATAAGGGGGTTACACTAATAACAATAAGGGACTATACTAGTAATATAGGGACCTAACACAGACTTTCAAATACCTCAAACAAACAACATTTTTGTTTGTTGTCGAGGAGAATGAAATTACATTTTATATTGTGGCAGGTGCTAGGCAATGAATGCTTGCTATTGCTTTAATTACTATAACTTTTTCCTGTCACCAAGGAATGGACAATCCATTTTTATGTATCACCATTGAGTTGTAATTATAATCACAACATAGTGATTTGGATAAATATTCTAGGTAAAACTCTTTAGTGTAATTGGGTTTCATCAATAATTCCACATAAATCCCTTTCTTTTTGGCTTAATACATTATACGTTATGGCTTGCTTGACTGATTTTCTTCTCCTTCTCTTGATCTTATCTGATGTCGATTTCTCTTGTTCTTATCTGATACTGATTAACAATATATATAGATAGATTAGAGGAAGGGGGTGGGGTAGTATGAAGAATGGAGCTGTTGAGTAATAAATTAATCATTTAAAGTTAGAGCTATACTTAAAATTGGTTTGGTTTTACAATTTTAGAGTTGAAGATTATAATAATTCAAAACTTTTGTGGTGTTTGGGCCATTTAAAGTCTCTACAATTCTTATGTACAAGGAATTGTCATTTGGATCTCCGATTACATATGGTGATTTAAAAAAAAAATGGTGGTAGTGATCTCCGTTTCTTGGTTGGCCAATTGATTAGAAATAGAAATAACAGAGAGGTGGAAATTTATTTATAAACCTTTAGATGCAATTAGTAGTTTTACATTAATGAACTTTTTAGGTCATATTGGAAGATAACAAGGCTCATTTAAAGGGGGCTTAGATCATTTGAATGAGAACGAGAATTGTATCTGAATGTGCTATATACTCCTATCTCGCTACTAACCTGTAAATCCATGAGCCATGTGTTTCTTGCAAATATTCAATTGTTATTGTTGAAGAAACCCTTTAGTGGATGTAGAGCCAATACAGATAGATTATATACAAGGAGCTACTCTACTATAACACTATTCAGATATCACATATCCTATCAAGAAAATAAACCTTTGGATAAAAACAACATGAAGGGTTCTAGTATCATTTTTTTATTATCAAGAATAGAAACTATTGGATAAAACAAAATCATACAATTATATAGGTAAAAACCATGATTATATATAGTGACCCAATCAAGCAACAAATTCCATAGGAAAGTATTTGTAACACCACATAATTATGTTAATACATCACTAGATTGTGGAGAAGGACTATCTTTTAATCACATGGAAGGTAGCCCCTGGTTTGACTATCCTTTTCTTTCATATTTCAATGCTTTGCTATTGAAATATTAGGAATAAGCTGGTGCAGAGGGCTCCACAATGATGAACACCCTCCTATTGGACTGACCCCTAAAACAACTTGACTTTTATTTTCTGTGATGACTATGATCTTGATGTACCTTCCAAAGTGCATGTTTTGAAACTTGTATTCTATTTGGATCCCACCACGTGGTTTGAACTTCAATATTTTTTTTATTTTGGTTGATAGTTAGATATTGCTGATTTCAAGTTCTTATTCCTATTTTCAAGTTCTTCCACATGAGAGTTAAATAATACCTCATATAGAAAAATATGGAAGCATTGTCTTTATTTAACCCTTGCATATCGATATTCCAAAGTTCTTTCAAATCCCTTTGCACCACAATACCATCATCCAGGGAGAGAACTTTATCGAGCTTTGGAAATATCTCAGGGAGGTAGAAGTGAAGATGGTTAAATATTGATAGATACTCTAGAGTCAAATTAGAGTCTACATTCATACCACGCGACTTACATAAAAATCCTAAATAGACGCATAGCGAAGTTGTCTCAAAACGGGGCTATAACTAGAATTCATCCATGTAAAGTCATCATTGGTCTGAACCTAAATTATTGCTTTCCCTCAGGGGTTTTCCAAGAACCACATTTTCATAGCTGCATAGTTTAGCTTATTAGTGACCAAATTAAATGCATGATTGTTGAATTTAGATAGACATGGAGTGTTCTATGCTTAATGCAAATTTACTTCAGTCTTTCTTAGGCCCGATTCAATTTAGCAATCACATAAACATGAAAATAAAATGCTGATAGAACACAATAATAGATCAACATAAGAAAAGCCAATAATATAGATCAGATTTTACAATTCTTCTTGTCCAACAAAGATATAGGATAGCGTGCGTTACGACAGTCAACATGATGCATCAACTAGCAAGTCTTTCTTAGATCAGCCAACCCTCCAAGTGTCACACACACATCCCTCAAAGACAATTCATCAAAAGTCAATGCTGGCCAACCAAAAGACAATGCAGGACAATCAACAGAAAGTCAACGTTGCAGATTAGGGCTTCGGTCAAACTGCTCATTTTCCTCGATTTTTGTGCCTAGCTGTACGACCTCCAAAAATTGCATCATGCAATTTTTGGAGGTCAAATGGTCAGGGGTTGACCACAATCAACACTGGTCAACGCTCAACAAAACAACCCTAAACAGATCCACATATTTTCCCCAGCTTCTGCTACGCACGTGTGAAGGAAAGAGGCTTCTAAAGGCTATCGAACCAATCAAATCACAATGGAAGTATGTGTGATGAGATGATGAACAAATGACCTCGAAGTCTCTCCAATTTATATCCATTAGTGAGGGTGTGTGACACATTTATTAGCCTTGTGAGCCTATATTTCAAATCTGGCCAATCTTGCACATGCGTGGAAAATAAAATCAAAATATATGTTCTGCTCATCCAAACAAGATGATCTTTAGATCTGTCTTGCACCTCTCCGAAAGAGGAATCCAAAAAAAATATGATCATCATCATATGAGCAGTGCAACATGGAGTTTGGACCTAGTTGCCCAAAATTGACACTCCCTCTCAACTAGGGAGAACTCCATCTGTCCACCTGTGCCATCCAGAGATCAGTACCATCGTGTACCATCATATAGCATCAGACGTCATCCTGTCGTAACTTGCTTGGCTGGCTAATCTTCTCAAATAGAACAAAATGTGAGTCACAAAGACATCACGCTCAACTGACCCGAAGTCAGCTTAGAGGTTAAAACCTATCTTGGACTCAAAAACAGTCTCATACTAACTCGAAGTTAGTTTACTAACCCGAAGTTAGTTTAGAGGTAAGAATCTCATCATACTTGATCCCAGATCAAGGTGTAGGACACGTGCCATCCTAGACATAGAGAGTATGACAATCTCCGATGCGTCCATTGGTCTTGCTATTAGTCTCTATCCACATTTCCCACCTCATTGGCCAAATGAGAGGTACTTCCCATGAGTATGAAACTCCATGGGTAGGATGCGTGCGGGGCATAGATCAAAGAGAGGTGAACCAACTCAATATCATAACGGTGGGGCAGAAGCACAACAAGGTTTGGCAAGCCTAGCCTTGTGTGTGCGTATAGCTCCAAGAAGCTATCCCCAAGCCCCCTGGAGCTCCAAGAGCTCATAGCCCAACTCAAGCAGGACCCTTACAATAGGGTCTTTCCATGATTCCAAGCTTTTCATAGAAGGTTAGGAACTTGACCTCCCCTAGGGGCTTTGTGAGAATATTCATGACCTTCTCATCAGTTCCTATATGATCGAGCCTTACGACGCTTTGCTGTACCATATCTCAGATAAAGTGGTACCTGATATCAATATGCTTGGATCGATCGTGGAACATAGTATTCTCAGAAAGACGAATTCTACTCTAGTTATCACAAAGGATAACAATGGTATCTAGCACATGCCGAAACAACTCACTAAAGAGCTTTCTCAACCAAACAACTTCACAACAGGCCATGCTCGTTGCAATGTATTTGGCCTTAGCGGTGCTCAAAGCCATCGAATTCTGTTTCCTGCTAATCTAAGATATCGAAGCAAAACCCAAGGTGAAGCAAAATTTAGATGTGCTCTTGCGATCCACCACACTGCCAGCCCAATCGACATCAATATATCCATGGAGTCTCAAACTCTTGGTAGTGTATCTCAACCCATGGTTGATTGTGCCCCGAAGATATCTCAATATATTCTTGGCACCAATCCAATGAATGTGACAGGAGGAGTTCACTAGGAACATCAGGGCCCCCAAGAGTTGTCGATACTCGGTGGGATTTCCCAGCACAGGCCCATCAACGTTTCTACACAACTTAAAGTTGAGTTCCATAGGTGTCGACACAGACTTATAGTCCACCATACCAAATCTCTCCAACAACTTCATGACATATTTTCCTTGAGAAGGGAAAATCTTGCCTGGCCTCTGCTAGACCTCGAAGCCTAGGAAGTAATGCATCAATCCTAGGTCTTTCATCTCAAACTCGGAAGCTAGCTCCCTCTTACATTGATGAATGAGAGGGTCAACACCTGTCAGGAAGAGATCGTCTACTTAGAGAATTAGAATGAGAGGCCTTTCTCTATCAACCTTAAAGTAAAGGTGTTCTCCAACCTTAAAGTAAAGCTTCATCAAGTAGTTGTCTATCCTCTCATACCAAGCCTTGGGGGCTTTGCTTCGACCCATATAGGGCTTTCTTCAACCTGCATACATAGGTGTCTCTATCTCCGACTTCGAACCGTAGATGTTGCTCCACATACACCTCTTCCTTTATAGAACCATGCAGAAAAGCGGTCTTCACATCCATCTGATGGAGACTCCATCCTTGCGTTGCAGCAAGGGCAACAATGATAGATCAGATGGTGGTATAGTGGGCCATAGGTGCAAATATTATCATCATAATCTATGCCTTCCTTTTTGAGAGAATCCTCGGGCAACAAATCTTTCCTTGTACTTTTCAGCACTACCATCAGATCCATGCTTGATCTTATAGAGCCATTTCGAGGTGACAACAGATTTGTCCTCCAGTCTCGGGACCACTTCCAAGACATCATTTTTCATAATGGACTCATATTCTTCGTGCATAGCATCCTTTCAAACTTGATGCTTTACGACTTCTTCAAATGATCCAGGCTCAGATTGTACTATTGTACTCATGGCTGCTAGATACCCTTGGTATCTATTCAGCTTCTTGCTTTCACGGAATGTCCCCCTTGGGGCAATATGTCTCTTGACATCTGCGAGAGTATCTTGGAGCCATGAGGGTCTTCTCTTATTTGAAGTAGGTGGATCAATAGGATCCATAGGTCCTTCAACATCGGGCATCAGTTCATCCTTCGACTCTTCCTGCTTCTTCATCTTCTTTGTCTTCCTTGGAGCTAGGAAGATTTCTCACTTTCTCGAGGGCAACATCTTCATCGAAGGTGACATCATGGCATATATCCACTTCTCTTTGACCAAGCACTTAGATTCAATATGCCTTCAAAGTTTCACTGTAGCCCACAAACATTCCCCTTCTTTCCAGGAGCATCCAACTTGCTTCTCTTTTCTTTCTTACCAGAGAAGACTTCTTCGGGATTTTTGGGGTCCAGAGCGGAATGCGGGCATCTATTTTGAACGTACACAATAGTGTTTGCAACTTCTCCCCATAGAAACTTCATAAGACCTTGGTCACATAGCATGGCGTGGGCAACTTCCACAATGGTCTTGATTTTTCTTTCACCAACACCATTTTGCTCAGGAGTATATGCAGTTGTGATCTCCCTCTTAATGCCAGCTTCTCTGCAAAAGTCATTGAATTCATTTGACTCATACTCGGTCCCATTGTTGGTCCTCAAAACTTTGATTCTCTTCTCGATTTGATTTTCCACCAAGGCCATGAAGGTACGAAACCATTTGAATGCTTCGTCTTTCTTCTTCAAGAAATATATCCAAGTCTTGCGGGAGAAGTCATCTGTAAAATTCATGTAATAGGAACATCCTCCCAAGGATGTCATCGACAACATACTAGATAAATCAGAATGTATCGACTGCAAGATATTAGTTGTCTTTGTGACACTTGAGGGGAATGGTCCCCTTCTATGCTTCCCTTTGGCACAACCCTGACATATACCTTCATGATCATCTCTAAATTCGGACATCCTTGTGACCACTTTCCTTGCTTCAGGAAGGGCTTTATAATGAAGGTGTGCAAACCTCTGGTGCCATAACTTTGTTTGACGAGTTGTATCACATGACAGCCCCCAATGGACTTCCTCCAACTTGGTAGAGTGTATCAACTCTAAAACCAATAGTAAAAGCTTCCTAGAAGTTCTTCCAGATGCGTACCTTTCCATCAATGAATGCCTCCTTGAACCCTTTGTCTTCCATTGTTGAAATACACAAGGTTCTTCTTCAAATCAGGTACGTACAAGACATCTTGTAAAGAGACGACTTGACCTTGAGATAAATGAAGGGTCATAGTCCTTGTCCCTTTCACGGGATAGGTGGCATTATCTCCAAGGATGATTTCTAGATTAGTATCCATCTCAATCAAATTAGAGAGGGCTTCTTTATAACCAATGAGGTGCCTTGAAGCACCATTATCAATTAGCTAGACATCAAGGGTGTCGGAAGGAGATGCAACAAAGAGGGCATATACAAGAATAAATTCATTTCTCTTATTATCAACAACGTTAGATTCATTTTACCTGGAATTTCTTGACCTCTTGAAAGGTTGTCCATTTCCACTACAATCAAAGGAAGCCTTCCTTTTTCCTTTGAACCTGTTGTTCTTTTGATTGACATTCCCCCTGGAGTTGTTGTTGTCATCATCCTTGAGAGAGTTCCTTCTATTAGGGCACTCTCTTGCATAATGACCAAACTTGTTACAAGTGTAACATCTTCCCTTCCTTCCTTTGGGCTCGCTCTTCCATGGTTTTGATTTCTCGGACCACCATTGTTCCTCTTCTTTGCATGAGCGGTGAAGGCAGTAAGGTCACCTCCATTTCCACTAGAGGGATGATCTCTCTCCATCATTCTTGTCTCCTCTTGAGTGCATCTCGTCAATATTTCATCAAAATCAAGAATCACATTATTATTAAGAATAGTGGTATTGAATGCATACCAATCATGGGGGAGACCTCCAAGCGCAATGAGAACCATCTCTCGATCAACTATTTCTTCTCCAATAGCTAGAAGATTGTTCCTGATTTTAGTGAGCCTCATAAAATAGGATTGAATAGATTCATCCTTGCCCTTCTTGATATTCTTCAATTGATTATTGAAGAAAAGAACTTGAGTAGCATTGCTAGCCCTGAACATGCTAACCAACTTATCATACATCTCTTTAGATGTGCTCAACTCAGAAATGTAAGCAACCAAGTGCTATGAATAGAATCTCGGATAATCATCTTTGCTTTGATTTCCCCTTTTCTATACTTCGTCTTTGTGGCAGCATGTGCATTTGATGGAGGCTCATGAATCTTCCCTTGCACATAGTCCATGACATCTTGATCTTCTAATGCCAAATCCAAGGACATCTTCCAAGCATGATAATCAAACTTATCATGCAATTTATCATCAGACTTGAAACCCTTATAGGTTGAGGAGGCCATTGGTCCTTGATAGGATTTCTTCTTCGGTGATTGCTTCTCACACTAGCTTGGTCTTTGTCTCCACCTCAGCTCTGATTCCATGTTAAATTTAGATAGTCATGGAGTGTTCTATGCTTAATGCAAATTTACTTAAATCTTTCTTAGGCCCGATTCAATTTAGCAATCACATAAACATGAAAGTAAAATGTCGATAGAACACAATAATAGATCAACAAAAGACAATCTAATAATATAGATCATATTTTATGATTCTTCTTGTCCAGCAAAGATATAGGATAATGTGCGTTACGACAGTCAACATGATGCATAAGCCAGCAAAGTCTTTCTTAGATCAGCCAACCCTCCAAGTGTCACACAGAATCCTCAAAGACAGCTCATCAAAAGTCAATGTTGGTCAACCAAAAGTCAATGCAGGGTAGTCAACAAAAAGTCAACGCTACATAATAGGGCTTTGGTCAAACTACTCATTTTTCTCGATTTTTGTGCCCAACTATACGGCCTCCAAAAATCATATTTTCAACAAAGTTTGGAGGTCAAACGATCAAGGGTTGACCATGGTCAACATTGGTCAACGCTCAGCAAAACAATCCTAAACAGATCCGCAGATTTTCCCTAGCTTCAGTTTCGCACGTGTGAAGGAAAGAGGCTTCCAAAGGCCATTGAACCAATCATATCACAATGAGAGAATGTGTGATGAGATGATGAGCAAATGACCTCGAAGTCTCTCCAATTTATATCCATCAGTGAGGGTGTGTGACACATCTATTAGGCTTGTGAGCCTACATTACAAATCTAGCCGACCTTGCACATGTGTTGAAAATAAATTCAAAATATATGTTATGCTAATCCAAACAAGATGATCTTTAGATCAATATTGCACCTCTCTAAAAGAGGAATCCAACAAAAATATGATGATCATCATATGAGCAGTGCGACATGGAGTTTGGATCTAGTTGCCTAAAATTAACAATGATTGAGCCAGTGGGAGCTTTTTCAATTCTAATTTCAAGTTTTTCCACGCGAGAGTTAAGAAATCCCTCATATAGGACAATATGGAAGCATTGTCTTTAATAACCATATTTTCGACCATGATATGTAACACAAATCCACTTTTGGTTATGCTAGCATGCAATTCCTTGCTGTGATGGAGTGCTTGTATGTTAGCACATGCATTGAGGACACATGCTATGAAAGTCAACTCCATCAATTTTGTTATGGAATTTGAAGTGTAGGTGTTTTATCATGTGAACTCTGCTTTACATTTGGTTTATCATGATTGTGTTTTACTCTATTGTGAAGTTTTTCTTATGAATATAATAATCCTTTCTCCTCATTAATCTTCGATTTAATTTTTTGTACATGCTGAAATGAAGTGAAGTTTAGGTTCAATATTGAAGGTTTTTTAGGAATGAGGATACTATATAGAATAAAATATTATTTAGAGGTTTCCATGTTCACATCCATGTACTTGTTCCTACAACACTGCCTCTTCGTCACTCTACGTTCTATGCTTTTATCGGCGTGCCCTTCCACCTTTTCGTGCAAATGCTAGTTGCATTGTGTGGTTTTTTTTTTTGCTTTGAGGTTCTCGTCTTCACACACCTTTGCTAGTTGAAGTACTTGTGGGAGGACATAATTATCATTGAGAGGTAGGGAGCAGTGTTATTGGAACCGAAGCGGTTCTGGAAAACCGACCGGTTCAATCAGTTTGGAGGCAAAATCGGTCTGAACTGGTCGGTTTCGGTCGGTTCCGTATCGAACTGGTTCCACTGGTTCAAAATCCCGGGCATTAATTTTTTTTATTTTATATATATATATATATATATTTTAAATTTATTTTATTTATCTATTATTATTATTATTATTTTTAAAGCTACTTAAATATGCCCACTCCTCTATTTCATTCACTATTCATTCGAGTCTCTTGCATTTCTTGAGCCGAGTTCGGTGAGGAGAATTCAAAGAGTTTTTGCAGGGTTGTTTTGAGGTAGATTTTTTTGCAGATTTGAAGTGCTGATTGGAGTCTTGGAGAGCTGTTGGGTTGGCAAATTTTGGAGCTACTTCAAAGATTTTATTTTCCCAGAGATCTTTGGGTTTTTTTCAGTGGTTTTTACAGTTGGTGGAATCAAGGGCCAGGGGAATCAAGCCATAATCCCATTGCAGACTTGGATGCTACTCATTCTTTAGATGAGGATGAGGAGGATGATCACGATGGTGATTCTGATGATGATTGATGACTAATGATTTGATCATTGATTTGTTGTAGCTGTAGCTTGTAGTATAATACCTTAATTGATGATGTTATTTTGGACTATAAAGGCCTTTTAGAGCCTGCTTCTTGATGTTTGTAGCTTTTTTGGTTCAACGTTGTTTTGCACTAAGTGTTATTTTGGATATATGCACTATTGCTTACTATATAAATGAGAACTTTTGCATATTTGTGTATAAATGGTTTGGATTCATATGGATGCACATGAATATATCTGTTTTTTCTTTAAAATATGAATATTTTATGTGCTTTTGGTAAACTTTTTTTTTGTTATTTATTATTATTCTGGTTTTTTTCCTGTTCTGGTCTCGTTCTGACTAGTTCCCGATCTATAAGGTTTTTTGGTTTGATGACCGGTTTAGTTTTGATAACATTGGTAAAGAGTGCTTTCCTTGTATCATTGCAATTACATCTTTGGATATTTGTGCTTAGTGTGGATTTGGAAGTGTTTGAATTACCCTTGGATATTTTGTTGGTGCAATGAATATTAGCCAAAGTTTGTGCTTACAATTTTAACACTTGTTTATTGGTTACATTTTAGGATCATTGTTATTAATTGTTGTATTTTGACATCTTGAATTAATTAATAATGCGAAGCACTCTCAATTAGTTTTCTAGAACCCATATCCAATAAGATTCAATCATGTAGCTCATTATTCATAATTGTACCATATATACTCATTGGTTTTTACTTTTTGGCATGTAAATTAATATTTTAGAGACATATTTTTATGTTGCCACAATAGATTTATATGATTCACAAGGTGAGAAATAAAATTTTGGTGTAATTATAGATTTTAGGTTTGATAATTATAGGTCATTTATAAGCTATAAGTATCTTCAAAGTTTCACTTTTAATTTAGTATTCAATTGAACATTATCTTATATATAACTATTTTCACTCCACCCACTTTTCATAACTTCCATAACCATTAGGTAGGGACCTACAACTTTGATGTTATTTTTCTTGTTTAGTAATATATTTGCCAATATTTTACGAAGTTTTATATTTTATTGAAAGTTGTAGAATTACAGTTTATAAAGTTTCAAGGTCTAATTTTCTAAAGTCGAATTATTTAAAGGGTGCTAGCTCAATGGAAGAGCACCTGCTTTACAAGCAGAAGGTTGGTGACTCGATTCCATTGTACCCTGATATTCATATGGAATGGTGATGATAAGTTTTTGGTGACAAAGGCTCTTTTGACCATCACTAATGTGCTTATGGTGACATTTTTTTGATCCTCATCAAAATATGAAACAGAATGTCACCACAACATTTATACTTTTGGCAATGTGAATTTTGGTGATGTTCAATTTTTGGTTACGAGGCTCTTATGGCTGTCACCAATGAGCTTATGGTGACGTTTTTCGACCCTCAACAAAATATGAAATGATGATGGTCAACGAATGTCGCATCAATAGTGATGACCCTCAAAGGTCCATCACAATAAATAATTGTTAATATGAAATGGTGTTGGTCATTATCCGTCATTATAATCATTTTTTGTGAGGGACCTTGAATGTCACCACAACACTTATACTTTAGGTGATGTTCAATTTTTTGGTGATGAAGGATAAAGTCTATCACCATTGTTCATGTGAAATGGTGACAATCACTATCCGTCATTAGAAATCATTATTGGTGACGAACCTTGAATGTCACCACAACACCTATACTTTTGGCGACGCCACCTTTGGTGACGTTAAGTTTTTGGTGATGAAGGCTCTTTTGACCGTCACCAATGATCTTATGGTGACATTTTTCAACCCTCACCAATGTCATTTTTTCTTGTAGTGCCAACACGATCGGGCTTCCACAGGGCGAGGAGCTTGGATTGATGTACCCTTTCTTGATTTCATCATTCTTTAGAACAGAGCATTGATAGATCGACCCATTAGGCAACAACTCGCCTGGGGTCAGATCAATGGAGTGCTTGACCTGACAGTGTAGAGGAACCCCTGTGGGTGAGGAGAAAATTTCCTAGTATTCCTCCACGACTTTGTCCATCTGTTGCTGCCGCGTTTGGGCACCCTGTTTGGAGGCTGCAACCACAATCTTCTTCTTTCCCCGTGGGTGAATCGTAACGAAAACAAATTTCTTGGTTTGGGAAACAATCTTACTGCATTTCTTGGTAGTAATTAAAGAGATGGCGGAAGGTGTTACTACCTCCAGTATCCTGTACAACTTATTTCCAAAAGTAATAATAACAAAACGAGGCCTAGACTCATACACAACATTTTGCTTCCACAATTATGGTTGGCCTAATAATACATCAGAAACTTCAACATGAGCAATATCACAGAGTACCTCATCCGTGAAGGGCTTGATGTTGTAGGGAAGACGACACTATTGGCTGACATGAAGATCTCTTCCTTAGTGAAACCACCAGATGGTATACGACTACGGGTGTGCTGTGGTCAGTAGGTCGAGCCACTTCATGAACTCTGCTGATATGAGGCTCATTTGGCTTCCACTATCAACAATGAATTGCAAAGGAGAACCCTTCACCCACATCTGGGAATGGAAGGGGCGCTCCCCCCCCTCTGGATCTTGGTGTTGGCAACAATGGCATTGGGTTCCACATCAATGATTTTCTTCCCTTTTTCATTCCCCTTGTTTGGTTCTAACTCGGAAGCAAAACATGCATCTTCTTCTGATGCCTTTTGCTCGACCACTAGTGACTGTTTGGCATGACACTCACTTGTGTTGTGAGTGGAGCTTTTAAGAAATTCACACCACTTCCCCATGTCCTTCTTTGGATTTGTGGTGTTGTTCTTCGCTTGCGGATTCCGCAGGTTGCCCTGAATCGCCCTGGTTTGGCTTTTCCCATTGTTTTGCAGTTTGGGGGTGCCTATCCCTGGCTTCAGATTCATGAATCCAAAGTATTTCCTCTTCTGCTTAAATTTCTGCTCGATCTTGGGGGTATATCGATATGCTGTGTCAAGTGAGGTAATGACGAGGAACTCCATTTCCTCCTGAATGTATCTGTGCAAACAACTGCGGTAGTTGAGCACCAAGTGTTTCTGCGAATATTTAATATCCAACATTGTGTGCAAGGTATGGAACAAATTTGTCAGCTCGTGCACATCTTGCTCCCTTTATTGCGCAACATGGTCCATTGGATGTTTTTGTCTTCATAGCTCCCCACGGGGTAATATTGTTCCTTGATGCCATCTTGGAATGAATTCCAAGTGGTTGCGACTAAAAAAAGTGAGGGTTCTTCCTCATCCCTATGTTCACAATAGGTTTCCCACTAATCTTTGACATGGGGGGTGGCTTTCAGGAGCGTAAAGGTAATATTTTCTCGATCGGGGAGATCATGGATCAAAAAATACCCTTCCAGCAAATTCAACCATCTATCTACGACGTCTGCACATCTATTTGGCCCTCAAAGATGGGAATGTCAAAGTTTACCTGTACCTTAAAAGGAGTGGCTTCTCCAGAGTGGTTGTTGGATGAAGATGCACTGCTCGTGTGTAGTCGTTGAAGGCTCTGGGCAAATTTATCCATTATCGTGTTCCTTTGTTTCTCGAGGGCCTCCCTGAGCAATATTTTGATAGGATCTCCTTCTCAATCATCTTTCTTTTTTAACGCCATGGGAGGCCGTCGGGGTTTGTGAGGCTTGATCTTGCAAAGGCTCAACTAGATCAAGCCCTAACTCCTTATACCCCGACCTCGTTGGGGACATGCAAAGAAAGACAGAGAAAGGATAGATTTCTTTGATATCACTAATCCAGACTCATGCAGGAACACAATAAAATACATAAATAAACATAAACACAGAGATGTAGCAGAAATAACACTTCATTTCATTAGTATCAAATACTAAAATTTTTTTATAGACAAAATGGAAAATAAACATGTTAGGGCAATGGTAGCTTATCTCTGAGAAGAGATGTGGTGGCTACATGCCTCTGAACTGTGTTACAATGAGGCTCAAGGGCCTTTTTATTATTTAACAATAAGAGAAAAACCCTAAACAACCAAAACCCTAACCCAAGGAGATGTAACACCAAGAGTTTATGGGCCCCTGTTAACACTGGAAATTGTATGGGCAAAAGACATTAAAAATGTCAAGCATAAGGTACAGATAAAGGTTTCTAGGGAGGAAATACATTAGGGGCTAAAAATTTAATTTTTATTGAGGCCAGAGAACAAAATTTATGGGTTGTGCACATGCAACACTGGCTCTTCGCGCGCAGTGTGGCTTTTTCTTCGATATTCGTGCACTGCATGGCTATCCCTTCGATAGCTACGCAGTCCTGGGGATGACAGAATGTCACCATTCGGGACCACTTGGCACACTTGGTGAAAAAGATTCTCCCTCAACCTAACCAAGTATAGTCGCCTTTGAGCCACCTTGAAACTTTAGTGCAGCACACAAAGGAATCATACCCCCACTCTTGTGTCACCATCCATCTTGGACCAAGAGGAGGGAAAATTTGAAAATGTTCTATAAAAGCCAACCTTGGGAAGAGAAATAGGAGACACATTGTTATGCTGGCCAAATTGCTCCATAACAAACCAGCTTGTGTTGTCCAGCAGGAGGAGGACTGGAAGGATTCAGTTGTTGGCCACCCAACATCTCAATCCAAGAGAGATGATTTCACCACATGTTCGTCGATCTACCATCCTTTGAGAGGGAAGAGAGGCTTGTTGAAAACTTGAGAGGAAGAGACCCCCTTGTCTTGGATATTAGAGCTCTGTAGCTCGAAGAATCCACTACAAGAGATTTAACATTCTGTCTTCTACTACTACCAACACCTAATAAAGGGAGAAGTTCTCCATTGTTGAGTTATTAGCGTGTTTTCTCTATTGAGCGTGTATCTTGTGCATGTTGTTTTGTTTTTGTTTCATTGTTTATGTAGCATGCTATGTTTCCTTTCTAAATTAGCTTATTACATGTTGAATTTGTTCCACTAACGTTTGACAAACCATCTTGACCTGTGACTCTTATGTAGGTAAGCAACCTCCCTACTAAGCAAAGTGTATTTCGTCCGCCCATGCGCCAAATACACTACCACAGGAATGTCGACTCCACTAGATTCTTTCTTTTGAGTTAATGGTTGTTGATGCAGGTCCTTCTTGCTGCTCAGCTTGCTGCAAGTCACCCTTGCATCCTCTCAACACCTTCAATCACACTTAGTGAGAAGTTAATGGTTGTTGATGCAGGTCCTTCTTCTTGCTCAGCTTGCTGCAGTCAACCGTGCATCTTCTCAACACCTTCAGTCACATTCAGTAAGAATTTTTTCATAGAAGAGGAGAATTTTTTTGAATTCTGCCCGACCATGCACATTCTGCTTTGATAGACGCGCCCTTCGTGCCTGTGGGAGGATAAGCCGCGCTGTAGCCAACAAGCTCATTTTTTCTTGCTTTTTGCTATTTTTTTGCAGTTGTAAAGTGCTTGGAAACCCATAAAAAATTTTCCATTGCTGTGTTCTGGTATTTCATGACTGGTTAGGACTCTTATTTGCTAGAATTTAGCTTAGCAACTAAGTAGTTTTAATTTTAAATTTTTATTTTTACAAATCATACATAGTTTATGTAGGAAAAAGTGAGTGGCCTTCAATCCACACATGTTGTCCAAACAAATGATTTGTTGATAAAAGATACAAAATACATGGCGTAATTAGCATAAAAGTAAGTGGCCCATATATCCACATATCTTTAGCTAATTCAAGTTTTTTCAATTTTTACGTTAGATAAGTTCAATTTTGCATTAGGAATTGGGACTAGGACCAAACTGTCGAAAAGAAAGCAAGTAATCTCTGCCACACTTGCACCTCCCTGGTTATGCACATGAACACTTTCCTAAGACAATTTGCCATCTCCCTATAGTGCAAACATAGTCTAACTAGACAAGGTGTAAGCGACCCATAATCTGCACATTGTTTATTTTTTTAAGGAAGAATCACACATAGGGTGATGAGAAAAAAATTGTAAAGGATCAACGCATATCCACATCTCATAACACTTGTGATTGTACACTCCATAGCACACACGAATCATCAGTAAGCATTGGACCAAAAAACACCCAGTGTGTTGGGACTTTTATCCTCTCCTTATAGTTACTTCACCAAGGGACACCCTAAGAAAATTGACTCTTTAAAAACAATCATTAACCGAACTCACTGAATTCTCCTCACAAGGGCCACAAAATAAATTATAGTTCAAGTTAGGACCATCGGGGGTACGCATCCAATAAGATGTCGTGGTCATAATACATTTTGAAACATAGATGTTGACTTTTTAGGGAGCTTCAAATTTGTCTATTTGCCCACAAAATGAATACCCGAGTGTTACCAGAGACCCATTTCAGAGGGGGTTAAGTTTAGGTCTAGTGCGTGCGGTACTTTTTAGGGCTACCTGACCCATATACTGCTCAGTATTAGTAGCTGAATACCAAGAAGCTCAAGACTCGAATGCTCACGTGGGACGACGATACTTTAGTGGCCAAAACTAGGGAATCCTTCCCTATAAGTGATGGTGCAAACAACACTTGATTTTCTTCCCATTACCTTGGTCGATTCTTCGGCTGCTAGAAGGCGTCACTAGTTCTTTCGGGACGTTAGCCCCAGTACCCATCAGAAGACATCTTTGTGTGAAAATTTCTGAATATTACTTATGCATAAGCCCTACTATTAAATCTGGTTATACTTCTCCTACTTAATCAAGTTATTAATTTGAATTTTTAGTATTAACATTGAAGTAAACACATTAATAGTACTCATTGATACAGATCTAAAAACAAACTGAATACATGCACACAAACAAAGTGACACAAGATTTTCTAGACAACTGTCCCTGGAAAAACCCAATGCGGGAAAATCGGTCTTCTGGTTGCTGGAGGGTTTATATTATTAAGTAGAATCTATGTACAACAAATCTCGGCACCTTACTAGTTAACCCGACAGAGAAATATAAGCTCTGCAACAATACCTGCTGTTCCAAAGAGGGAAAACTAGATTAATTCACACCCTCAAACGAGATTTACAGAACTCAAACCCTTTCTGCCTCTAGAAACTCCAACACTGCTCTGAAGCCCTCTGCTTCCGCTCTGCTAACCTTCTGATGCCCTTACGCTACTCAAGAGAGGGCTGCGTAGCCCCTAGACTGGGTGACGCAGTCCTGATGCTGCCCTAGCTAGACCAATGTAACCCTTGATGGCCCCCTGTTGCCTCTGCGCTGCCCTTTCCAGGCCCACGTAGGACCTGCATAGTGGCTAAAACCCCTGCTTTGCGCAACTACTGCATAGCCTCTGCTTCTCTACGCTGCTCCTGGTTGCTGCTTCTCTGCCTCTTGCTGACTCTTGGCTCTAGGATCAAATCATCCCCTTAGCCAATACTACCCCTCGCTGCAACTAAAACACTTCTGGAAATTCTTAGCAAACCCTCCTAGAATTCCAGCTTAGTCTTAGTGCTCTGCCTCTGTGTGTGTGTCCTCCAACTGACCCCAAGCCTTTCCTTTATGCTTTTCTCGTTGGGAAACCAACGGTCATGATCTAATCTTCATTCGATATCTAAGATTAAAAGAAAGCTTGATCTGTGTGACTTAAGTCATTTCCATCACATGTTAAATTAATTACGTTTAATATTTTAATTTTCCTAAGTTAGATGTAGGGTCCTTAATTAAAAATATTAATTAATTTTCTCCCAAACTGGATGGAATTTCTCAAATCCCTTTCTGTATCTTGGAGATCTCATGTACTCTAGTCCCTCCACAAATTTTGGGAGCTAGAGCACATTCAAAGCTACCCCAACAATCCACAAATCTTAACACTCCCTCTTAGCGAGGAAAGTGCTCTAGCACAATATTGCTTCACCTCGAAGTTTTGCACTGATATCTGGTGTGGGTCTTTGCACTGATGCTTGGCTTGCTGCCCTTCATCACTGTGTTGCTGCTGCTCTCCCGTATTGCTGCCTATGACGCTGCCACCGCCATTGCCACATATGTACTTCAACTCTTTCTCAATCTGCTGCATTGTGCTGCCAACTGCTACATTGCAACTCAGTTGCTGAGAGAAACAACCGAAGACTCTTGCCCAATCTTTGACAGACAAGTCAGTTGGGTTGCATCCTCATCACTAAAGCTCTATAGGCTGCTGCTCTGCATTGTCCTCTTAAAGCCACTGCGTTGTTGTAGCTCTGCTCTACATAAGCTAGCCCGCACTGCGCTGCTGAAATCACATCAACCCCCTCTGCTCTGTGCTGCCTCGCGATTGCTGCATCTGCACTGCGTTGCTCCCTCTCAACATCTAGCTCTGCCTCTTCTCCATCCATGATTCTCTGCACCAACTGCCCCACTTCTCCCGCTACTATCTCAAGACTCCTGTAGCACGGATGTGATCCAAGAGATGAGCTACTCAAGGATCCCGCCACCACTCTGTAGCTGCTCTACAGATCCATGTCGCCCCACTTTCTTGGTTCATGAGCACTCATGGCTACGTCATCTTCGGAGCTATCATCCACCACAAGAGCCTTGGAGGTAGAAGCTTCCTTGTCCTTCTTCTTCCGAGGACAATTGTTGGCGAAATGTCCTAATTCGCAGCATTAGAAACACTTGATCTTGGATATATCACGCTTCTTCCTCCCTTGCTACCTCTTTGATGCCAAGGCTACATCTTCTTCTTCTTCCTTCTTCACCTTACTAGATCCGATGCTGTGTCATCTCTTGGTGAATCGACATAGTTCTTCTTGATGGAGGATCACCCACATATTGTCCCAGTTGGGAAGGTCTGCTCTGCCCAAGATACTATAAGGTCCCTATATTACTAGTGTAGTCTCTTATTGTTGTTAGTGTAGCCCCCTTATTGTTATTGTTGTACCCCTGTAACCCCAATATTGTTATTATTGTGCCCTTACATTATTATTGTTAGGTTGGCTAGGATTATATTGTGACCCCATGGACTCCTATATATAGAAGGAGGTTTTGTCATTTGTATCATTCAAGAATTGTTCATTTATCTAATGTAAAGGAGGCTGCCCCCTCAAAGTGGCTTATTTCTAAGGCGTTGATCTCTCTTTTCTTCTATTTTTGGAGCTGGTTTCATAACAGATACTTTGGAAAAAAGTTTCCCAGTCCTCTGTGACCGCATTGAGTGCAGTACTCACCATCACATCATCCTCCACTTTCACTCCCATGGCAGTCAACTGATCCTTGATCGCCTGTAATCTGAAAAGGAAGGGCTCAATCTCTTCTCCCTTGGCCATCATGAATAACCAGATCTGATTCTCCAGAAGCATTCTCCTCTGGACGGATCTTCCCTCATATAGGGTTGTTAAGGCTTTCCACATCTCATTAGCCATCTTCTTATCGGTTGTATGTGGTACAACATGGTCCTTAACCCCGTCCATGATGAAGCGCTTGGCATGTGCCGTTGCTTCATTATGCTTTGCTAGGAGAAGAGTATCGGTTAGCATGGCCTAGACTTTTTCTGCATGCTCCCTCAGACTGTATGCCTCCATGACCACCAGGATTCTAGCCTTCCAGACTGCAAAGTTGGATATACTGTCCAACCTATCCTAATCACATAGTCCATGAGGTGCCATCTTCTCATATGTACTCTGTCGGAACAATTCTTCTTCTCCCCGCTTCTTAACTGAAGCTCAGATCTAGGGTCCTTGGCGAAAAAGGCACCCTCTGCTCCCTCTGACAACTGATTTCCTCCTTGGAAATCTGCCAAACACAACGAATCATCTCTCTTCGATCCTCTGATCAATTTGTAGATTTCTTTGGCTAGAAATCCTCTGAGAAGCTGTTCTTCTCTCGCTCTTTGTCAACTAGTGCTCAAGTTAATTTATGCACCTTTAGAAATTTAACCCCAGCAACAACTACTCAAGCTCTGCAACACAGCTCTCGACACTTTGAATCAGCCACAACCTCATGACTGCATCACCTTGGCTGGCCTCTGCATGAGCAGACAATCCCAATGCTGTCTTTGCGCTGCATCTGCGCAATAAGTATGTGGGCCTGTGTGGGGACTGCGTCACTCTAGCCTTTGCGTGGCTCTGCTTCCCTCTTCTGTTGCGCTGTCCTCTTTGGTCCGAGTTTCTGCAATTACTGCTACTTCCTGTTGCAAAGATTCTTTAGTCTTCTTGCTGACGATTCAACTAGATTTGTAATCGCTCTGATACCATGTGAAAATTTCTGAATATTACTTATGCAGAAACCTTATTGTTAAATCTGGTTATACTTCTCCTATCTATCAAGTTATTAATGTGAATTTATAGTATTAACATCGAAGAAAACATATTAACAATACTCATTGATACAAATCTAAAACAAATTGAATACATGCACGCAGACAAAGTGACACAATATTTTCTAAACAACTGTCCCCAGAAAAACCCAATGCGGGAAAATCAACCTTCTGGCTGCTGGAGGGTTTATATTATTATGTAGAATCTAAGTACAACAAATTTGGCCACCTTGCTAGTTAACCCGACAGAGAAATATAAGATCTGCAGCAATACTTGTTGTTACAGAGACGGAAAACTGGACTGATTCACACCCTCAAACGAGATTTACAGCACTCAACCCCTTTTTGCCTCTAGAAACCCAACGCTACTCTGAAGCCCTCCACGTTAGCTTTGCTAGCCTTCTGATGCCCTTGTGCTGCTCAGTAGAGGGTTGCGTAACCCCACATTGGGTGACACAGTCCTTACGTTTCCCTAGCTGGACCAGCGTAACCCCTGATGTCCCCATGCTGCCTCTGCGCTACGCAGCTACTGCGTAGACTCTGCTTCTCTGCGCTACTCTTGGTTGTTGCTTCTCTTCCTCTTGCTGACTCTTGGCTCTGGGATCAGATAATCCCCTTAGCCTTCTGATGCCCCTGTGCTGCTCAGGAAAGGATTGCGTAACCCTAGATTGGGTGACACATTCCTTACGCTGCCCTAGCTGGACCAGCGTAACCCTTGATGTCCCCATGCTGCCTCTGCGCTACGCAGCTACTGCGTAGACTCTACTTCTCTGCGCTACTCTTGGTTGCTGCTTCTCTGCCTCTTGCTAACTCTTAGCTTTGGGATCAGATAATCCCCTTAGCCAATACTACCCCTCACTGCAGCTGAAACACTTCTGGAAATTTATACTCGATCTTGGCGGCATATCGATATGTTGTGCCAAGCGAGGTAATATCGAGGAACTCCATTTTTTCCTGAATGTATCTGTGGAAGTAGCTGCAGTACTTGAGCACCAAGTGTTTCTCTGAATATTTAATACCCAAATTTGTGCACAGGGTGTGGAAAAAATTCGTCAGCTCGTGCACATCTTGCTCCCTTTGTTGCCGCAATGTGGTCCATCGGTTGTACTTTTCCTCATAGTTCCCCACAGGGTAATATTGTTCCTTGATGCCATCTTGGAACTAATTCCAAGTGGTTGCGGCTGAAAAAAATGAGGGTTCTTCCTAAGCCCTATGTTCATAGTAGGTTTCCCACCAATCTTTGACATGGGGGCGACTTTGAGGAGCGTAAAGGTAATATTTTCGCGATCAGAGAAATCATGGACCGAAAAATAATGTTCCAGCAAATTCAACCATCTATCTTCGACGTCTGCATATATTTAGCCCTCAAATATGAGAATGTCAAAATTTACTTGTACCTTAAAAGGATTGGTGCCTCTAAAGTGTTTGTTGGATGAAGATGAGCCACCGGTGGGTAGTCATTGAAGGATCCAGAAAAAGTTATCCATCATCGCATTCCTTTGTTTATCAAGGGCCTCCTTGAGCAATATTTTGATAGGATCTCGTACTCCCTCGTCTTTATTTTCTTCCCCCATGGGAGGCCATCAGAGTTTGTGAGGCTGATCGTGCAAAGGTTCAACCAGATCGAGCCTTAACTCTTTATACCCCGACCTCGTTGGGGACATGCATAGAAAAATCGAGAAAGAGCATACCGCTCTGATACCACTGATCCAGACTTATGCAAGAACACAATAACATACATAAATAAACATAAAACAAAGATGTAGTAGGAATAACACTTCATTTCATTAATATCAAATACTAAAAAATGCTTACAGACATAATAGAAAATAAACATTCTTGGGTGATGGTAGCTTATCTCTAAGAAGAGATAGGCGGCTACATGCCTCTGAACTATGTTACAATGAGGGTCAAGGGCCTTTTTATTCTTGTACAATAAGAGAAAAACCATAAACAACCAAAACCTTAGCTTGAGGATATGTAACACAAGAGTTTATGGGCCTCGTTGGGGTTAGTTGGCCAACCAACTTCCTCAGGTCTTAACTTGGTCATATTATCTCCGTTTGACGCATATGATACCTCGTTGGAAAGATATCTCCAAGGACTACAACTAGTGACACAAATTCTATGAAATCACTAGAGGAATCATGCCCAAAAACATCGTTTGGGGCCTCAAAACGACCCCTCAAGTTCAGGAGCCGAAAAACTGCTAAAAATAGTAAATAAGAAAATTGATGAAACTGACTAGGTGGAATAGGTGGGTGGCCACCAATATCTGCCTAGATCATTCCTCTCCGATTATGAAGCAATGGTCCCCATTGCGTGCAGAGCCTCCATGAGGTGGGGAAATTTCTATTGAACCTGGTCCCTGGTGAACCACTTTCCTTGGTGAAGGAGTTGGCCTGCTTTGACAACTTGGTATAGCTGGATCCTCTGCTGGCAGGTGTTCTTGATTTGTGTATCCATGATTCGATCAGTTTTGCCTTGTTCCATGCTTTGGGTTTAACTCTGTTGGTGTGAGTTGTTCTGCCATGTCGGATGTGTCCAGTAGAGGTGGAAAGTAGGGCCGAAGGAGGTCCACATTGAACAATGGGTGCAAACCATGAATGGTGGAATACTAAGCTCAAAGAAATTGTCCCATACAACCTTGGTGATTGTGTATGGTCCATATCGAAGTAGGCAAAGCTTGTGGTGGGGTCCAGCGAGGCGCTCCTTCTGGAAATGTAGCCACACTTTGTTGCCCACTTAGAAGTTGTGTGGCACCTGATGCTAATCATGTTGCTGCTTGTACTTGGCATTGGCTCTATCCAATATGTCATGAACCTGTTGGTGGATGTGCTGAATGTGCTCAATGAAGTTGTTCACTTTGTCAGCTTCAGACTGGACATGGGCCTAATCTTCTTGAGTAGACACAAATGACATGGCTACGTCAATGGGACATATTGGCTGCAATCCCAATCCCACCTGAAAGGGGTTGTGGCCGGTTGACTTGTGGAGAGCTCGGTTATTGATATATTTTACATAGGGTAGGCTCTCATCCCATGTGCGTGGACGCTTTGAGTTGTACATGTGCAAAATATGTAGAATCATCATGTTGATGACCTCTATTTGTCCATCGGTTTGGGGATGGAAAGCTGTGGACTTGGTGAGTTTGGTGAACCACTTTCCTTGGTGAAGGAGTTGGCCTACTTTGACAACTTGGTATAGCTGGATCCTCTGCTGGCAGGTGTTCTTGATTTGTGTATCCATGATTCGATCAGTTTTGGCTTGTTCCATGCTTTGGGTTTAACTCTGTTGGTGTGAGTTGTTCTGCCATGTCGGATGTGTCCAGTAGAGGTGGAAAGTAGGGCCGAAGGAGGTCCACATTGAACAATGGGTGCAAACCATGAATGGTGGAATACTAAGCTCAAAGAAATTGTCCCATACAACCTTGGTGATTGTGTATGGTCCATATCGAAGCAGGCAAAGCTTGTGGTGTCCAACATTGACCAGAGGCTGGACCAAAATGTACTAAGGAACCTCTGTCTCGATTTGAGATGATAGACTCTGAGATCCCAAAGTGTACCCACACTCGTTCAAATAAGATTTTAGCAGTGGCTTCTACTATGATATTCTTCTTGCAAGCTGCCATAATGGCCATCTTCGAGAATTTGTCAACGACCACAAAAACATAGTCATTTCCATGCTTAATAGAAGGAAGGCCCGATATGTAGTCCATGGAGATGGATTTCCAAGGTCAAATAGGGAGAGGAAGTGGAGTATACAGGCCTTGCTTCTTGATGGTCGGTTTGGCAATGGCACAAGCAGCACAAAATCTGATGTACTTCATGACATCTTGTCGAAGGTTCAACCAATAGAAATACTTCTGCAGTACTGCCCCAACTTAAGACCACATTACCTACTACCTGAAACCTTACTCTCTGCGTTGACCACCAGTGACCCTAAGACCAAGGGACGCTAGGGCCTTCTTTCAGGTCAAAATTCCCAGTGACCTGACTATAGTGTACTTCCCAAACCATCTTGGCACACTTGCTTCAAGGAACAAAAAGGTGTCCCAAGTGACATAGCAGTGCATCCTGGAGGTGAAAATTTGGAACTTGCTTACCCTCGAAGAGTGTCTTGTATGTGTGGCCGAATTCTGGATCACTTTGGTAGAGAAGCGGCCAATCGAAAGTCTCGTGCCCACAAGCGCTGAACACAAGGGTTAGTGCCACGATCAATGGTCGGCTGAGGTAGTTTGCAACATTATTGGTGCTTCCCTTCTTGTACTTGATGTTCAAATGAAATTGTTGTAAGTATGTGGACCACTTCTGATGGCGATCATTCTGCAACTTCCCTTATGTTTGTATGAACTACAAGGGTCGGTGGTCTGTGTGGATGACTGTTTCCTTCCCCAAAATGCAATGCTTCCATTACCGACAAGCCTGCATAATGGAATCAATCTCTTTGTCATAAATGGTGTACTTCTAGACTGTTTTAGAAAGTGACTCACTATGATATGCCTCTAGATGCCCCTGTTGAGTAAGAACTGCCCCAATAGCATAGTCAGAGGCATCTGGCTCGATCTCAAATGGTTGTTGTAAGTCTGGTAATGTGAGCATTGTTGCAGAGTTGGGGCGATGTTTTAACTCTACGAACACCTTTTGCTGAGATTCAGACCAAAAGAATATTGCTTTTGCTCCTCCCTTGGTGACTTGACTCAAGGGCCAAATGATATGAGAGAATCCCAACACGAACCTGTGGTAGAAATTGGAAAGACCTAGAAAGGTGTGGAGATATGTTAGAGTGGTTGGGGCTGGCCAATCCCAAATGAATTGGATCTTTGCTGGATCCACATGCACCCCCCGCTCATCAATAATGTATCCCAGATACTGAACCTGGGTCATGCCAAAAGTGCACTTCTCCAAATTGGCACAACACTTATGTTGCCGCAGTGTTTGGAGGGTTTGTCGGATGTGGTGGAGGTGCTCTTCCCAAGTATGATGGCAATCGTTCTACAACTTCCCTTGTGGCTGTATGAATTGTAGGGGTCGGTGGTTTGTGTGGATGATTATTTCCTACCCAAAATGTAATGCTTCCATTGTTGGTAAGCCTGCACATTGGATTGCATCTGTTTTTCATAAGTCAGATACTTCCAGATTGTTTCAAAAAGTGTCTCACTGTGATATGCCACTAGATGCCCCCGTTGAGTAAGAAATTGCACAATAGCATAGTCAGAGGCATCTGTTTTGATCTCAAATGGTCGTTGTAAGTCTGGTAATGTGAGCACTAGTGCAAAACATAGCCAATGTTTCAACTCTACGAACACCTTCTATTGGGATTCAGAACAAAAGATTTTTTCTTTCGATCCTTTCTTGGTGACTTGACTCAAGGGCCAAGTGATATGAGAGAATCCCAACACAAACCTATGGTAGAAATAAGCAAGACCCATAAAACTGCGGAGTTTTATAAGAATGGTTGGGGCTAGTCAATTCCGAATGACTTGAATCTTGGTTGGATCCACATGCACCCCACTCATCAATAATGTATCGAAGATACTGAACCTGTGTCATGCCAAAAGTGCACTTCTCCAAATTGACACACAACTTGTGTTGCCATAGTGTTTGGAGGACCTGTCGGATGTGGTGGAGGTGCTCTTCCCAAGTCTCGCTGAAGATCATGATGTCATCCAAGTACACCGCCACAAACGAGTTGGTGAATGGCCACAAGATGTCGTCCATCAACCACATGAAGGTTGTAGGAGCATTTGTTAACTCGAAAGGCATGACCAACCATTCGAAGAGGTCCTCCTTGCCTTTGAAGGTAGTATTCCACACATCGAAGGGTTCGATTGGTACCTTGTGATAACTGGAATTCAAGTCGATCTTGCTGAAATATTTGGCCCCCTTGAACTGGTCCATGAGGTCATCGATCTGTGGGATTGGATACCTATTTTGGACTGTGATCTTGTTCAACACTCGATAGTCAATATAGAGGTTGCAGGTGTCGTCCTTCTTCTGTACCAACACGATTGGGCTCCCACAAAGCGAGGAGCGTGGCCTGATGTTTCCTTTCTGCAACAAATCTTGGATCTGCCTCTTGATTTCATCATTCTCTAAAATAGAGTGTTGATAGATCAACCGATTACGCAGCGGTGTGCCTGGGGTCAGATCAATGGAGTGCTTGACTTGATAGTGTAGAAGAACCCCTGTGGTTGAGGAGAAAATTTCCCGGTATTTCTCCACGACTTTGTCCATCTGTTGCTGCTGTGCTGGGGCACCCTGTTTGGAGGATGCGGCCACAATATTCTTCTTGCCTTGTGGGTGAATCGTAATGAAAACAAATTTCTTGGTTTGGGAAATAATCTTACTGCATTTTTTGGCAGTAATCAAAGAGATGGCGGAAGGTTGTACTACCTCCAGTATCCTGTACAGCTTATTTCCAAAAGTAATAATAACAGAACGAGGCCTAGACTCATACATAACATTTTGCATCCATAATTATGGTTGGTTTAATAATACATCAGAAACTTCAACAAGAGCAATATCACATAGTACCTCATCCGTGAAGGGCTTGATGCTGTAGGGCAGGAGACATAGTTGGATGACGTGAAGATCTCTTCCTTGGTGAAGCCACCAGATGGTTTACGATTGCGGGAGTGCTGTGGTCGGTAGGTCGAGCCGCTTCATGAACCCTACTGAAATGAGGTTCTTTTGGCTTCCGCTATCGACAATGAGTTGCAAAGGAGAACCCGTCACCCACATTTGGGAATGAAAGAGGCGCTCCCCCTCCTCCCCAGGATCTCCTTCTCCCTCGTCTTTCTTTTCTTCCGCCATGGGAGGTCGTTGAGGTTTGAGAGGCTGATTTTGCAAAGGTTCAACCATATCGAGCCTTAACTCCTTACACGACCTTGTTGGGGACATACAAAGAAAGATCGAGAAAGAGCAGACCGATCTAATACCACTGATCTGGACTTATGCATGAATGCAATAAAATACATAAATAAACATAAACATAATGATGCAACAAGAATACCACTTCATTTCATTAATATCAAATACTGAAAAATGCTTACAGACAGAATGGAAAATAAACTAGCTCGAGCGATGGTAGCTTATCTCTGAGAAGAGATTTGGTGGCTATATGCCTCTGAACTGTGTTACAATGAGGCTCAAGGGCCTTTTTATTATTGAACAATAAGAGAAAACCCTAAACATTCAAAACCCTAACCCAAGGAGATGTACACCAAGAGTCTATGGGCTTAGGTGGGGTTAGTTGGGTAGCCAACTTCCTGGGGTCGTAACTTGGTCATATTATCTCTGTTTGACACGTATGATACCTTGTCGGAAATATATCTCCAAGGAATACAATTTCTTACATGATTTATGTGAAATCGCCGAAGGAATAATGCTTAAAAAAACATTGTTTAGGGCCTCAAAAGGGATCTGGAAGTTCAGGACCCGAAAAAACTGCTAAAATTAGTAAATAAGAAAACTGATGAACCTGACAAGGTGGAATAGGTGGGTGGCCACCAATGTCCATCTGGATCATAATTTTTTCTAAAGGATGTTGAATGGATAAAAACATGATCACTATGAGGATTCCAAAACCTACTTATTATCACTTGGTCAATTTTTCTTCTTCTTATCAATCTTGAAAAGAGGCTTGCACAATCTTCACATCATTTTCTTTTGAGAGGTTAGTGGATCTCTAGGTTCATCTTGTAGGTATATGAAATGCTTTAACATCTTGTTTTGTTCGTGAGTGGCACCTCCCATTCATTTTATCGCATATTTGATGTTTTCTTATTGTTTGTGACTCTTCCACTAATCTCAGCACTTTTGGTGATTGTTTTCAAATGCTTGTGATCCACTTTTTGAAAATCTTTTAACTGATAAAATATTCCCCCAAAAACAAAACTCTGGAACTGTCACAAGTTATGCTAGTTCATGATTTATAAGTAGGTTGACTTTTTCCTAGTTGAATTATCTCCTAGACACTGGGAAAAAGTATGCCATTAATGGTCAACATATACCTATGCTTAGACCTCAAAATAGAGTTGAAAGCATTTATGCTCCGCTCCAACCAAAGTTGCAATGAAGGTGATGTTCTCTTGATCTACTATATTATGGTCCTTCGAGAAAAAATTTAGCCTCACTTCTATTTGGTGTTTTTCAAAATTGTTTGTAATGTATGTGGGCCCCCTTTTAATACAGAGCTTCATAAATGAAGCCACAAAAATAGAGGCTCTGTGGTACAATGGAATGGCACTTGCATTTGTATTGATTCTAGCTAAGTTTTCTAAGTGATTCTAGATCATTGATACAACCTATTTTTTTGTAAAGCATGGCTTGTTGGTACAATTGAGGAGCGTAAAGGTAATTTTTTCTCGATCGGAGAAATCATGGACCAAAAAATACCCTTCCTGCAAATTCAACCATCTATATACGTTATATGCGTCCATTTGGTCCTCAAATATGGGAATGTGAAAGTTTGCTTGTACCTTAAAGGAGTGGTGCCTCCAGAGTGACTGCTGGATTAAGATGCGTTGTCGGTGGGTAGTCATTGAAGGATTTGGGCAAATTTATCCATCATCGCGTTCCTTTGTTTCTCGAGGGCCTCCTCGAGAAATATTTTGATAGGATCACCTTCTCCCTCGTCTTTCTTTTCTTCCGCCATGGGAGGTCGTCAAGGTTTGCGAGGCTAATTTTGCAAAGGTTCAACCAGATTGAGCCTTAACTCCTTATACCACGACCTCGTTGGGGACATACAAAGAAAGATTGAGAAAGAGCAGACCGATCTGATACCACTGATCTGGACTTATGCAAGAATGCAATAAAATACATAAATAAACATAAACACAAAGATGCAACAGGAATAACACTTCATTTCATTAATATCAAATATTGAAAAATGCTTACAGACAATGGAAAATAAACTAGCTCGGGCGATGGTAGCTTATCTCTGAGAAGAGATGTGGCGGCTATATGCCTCTGAACTGTGTTACAATGAGGCTCAAGGGCCTTTTTATTATTGAACAATAAGAGAAAACCCTAAACGTTCAAAACCCTAACCCAAGGAGATGTAACACCAAGAGTTTATGGGCTTAGTTGGGGTTAGTTGGGTAGCCAACTTCCTGGGGTCGTAACTTGGTCATATTATCTCTGTTTGACACGTATGATACCTTGTTGGAAATATCTCTCCAAGGAATACAATTTCTTACATGATTTATGTGAAATCGCCGAAGGAATAATGCTTAAAAAAACATTGTTTGGGGCCTCAAAATGGATTCGGAAGTTCAGGACCCGAAAAACTGCTAAAAATAGTAAATAAGAAAACTGATGAACCTGACAAGGTGGAGTAGGCAGGTGGCCACCAATATCCATCTGTATCATAATTTTTTCTAAAGGATGTTGAATGGATAAAAAACATGATCACTATGAGGATTTCAAAACCTACTTATTGTCACTTGGTCAATTTTTCTTCTTCTTATCAATCTTCAAAAGAGGCATGCACAATCTTCACATCATTTTCTTTTGAGAGGCTAGTGGATCTCTAGGTTCATCTTGTGGGTATATGAAATGCTTTCACGTCTTGTTTTGTTCGTGAGTGACAATTCCCATTCATCTTATCGCATATTTGATGTTTTCCTATTGTTTGTGACTCTTCCACTAATCTCAACACTTTTGGTGATTGTTTTCAAATGCTTGTGATCCACTTTTTGAAAATCTGTTAACTGATACAATATTCCCCCCAAAACAAAACTCTGGAGCCGTCACAATTTATGCTAGTTCAGGATTTATAAGCATGTTGACTTTTTCCTAGTTGAATCATCTCCTAGCCACTGGGAAAAAGTATGCCATTAATGTTCAACATATACCTATGCTTAGACCTCAAAGTAGAGCTGAAAGCATTTATGCTCCGCTCCAACCAAAATTGCAATGAAGGTGATGTTCTTTTGATCTACTATATTATGGTCCTTCGAGAAAAAAATTAGCCTCACTTCTATTTTGTGTTTTGCAAAATTGTTTGTAATGTATGTGGGCCCCCTTCTATTACAAAGCTTCATAGATGAAGCCACAAACAAAGAGGCTCTGTGGTACAATGGAATAGCACTTGCATTTGTATTGTTTCTAGTTAAGTTTTCTAAGTGATTATAGATCATCAATACAACCTATTTTTTTGTAAAACATGGCTTGATGGTACAATTGTCGTTGTTTTCTATAGTTTACTAAAAGGCTTTATTTCCTTTAAAATTATGCTCATGAAAAGCCATGGAATTGGGAAAATTGTGAACTATATGTTAGTTGATGTGGAGATAGTGACTCAAGTGGTTGTACAAGTTCATTACCTTTAGTCAATGCCAATTCAGATATTCATTACATTACTTATTGTCCTCGTGGCATGATTCGACTTGCTGTGATGGCTAGCTTGGCTACTACGTTAATTATGTTGGTTAATTTTCTATTCCTAGCCTCTAAACAATATAAATATATGACACAAGTAATATCTTCCAAATATAACCAAATGAAATTCACTAATGAAGCAATAAGCAACATGAAGATTATTAAGTTGCAGGCTTGGCATTTATGTTTTCATAGGAAAGTTGATGTTGCTTGTGGTTAAGAACACATTTAGATAATTATGTTTATGTATACCATTTCTATATTGTGGTTATCACTTATTTCAGTATTTCTTATATCATTTTCTTCATGCCTATTGATTCAAAGAGTGCTTACTCTAGGAAGGGTTTTTACTACAATTTCGACATTTTGCATTCTCCAAGAACCTCTAAGATTTTTTCCTCAAGTACTCATTGCAGGAACATAGGTTATTGTTTCTCTTCGTCAACATGAAAAATATCTTCATGGAGATGAGGTGAATTTTCAGGATGTTGAGAAGATTTTTGATGGAGCTAAATGTGCTTTGTTAATTATAGATGGGTCATTCAAGTGGCATCTTGGAGATGAAGGTCTAATTCTTAATAATATAAATTTATATGTAAAATTTTTATCTTTCATAGCCATTGTAGTTATGTGGGATGAGGAAAATATGCACTTTTGTCATGTATACTTGGGGAGATGGAATTAGTCACTAGAACTGTAAGTAAAATCCACTTTTATGTGCATTTTTTTTTGTCTTTTTTTAGTTTAAGTAGAGTGATAAATGTTGTGGAGTATCTCATCTTGGACTAGTTCAAATGTCATTTGTTATGGAGATCGTGCAATGTCAAATCTCTTGAAGAAAAACCATTACATTGTAGTTTAACCCAATCTAGCATTGTAACTTAGCTTCTTTGCCAGAGTATGGTTATGCATATATATTTGATTACTTGGAATTGTGGGCAAAAAAGGTGTTATGCTAGTGAATGTAAAAAAAAAAGCATTAATTTTTGCAGATAAAACCCAAGTTGTCAAATTTGAAAGCATGTCTTTTTTCTAAAAGTGTAGTGTTGTATTATATTGGATTCATACATTACTTTGTAGAAAACCAAAATAGCCAATCTACAAGGGATACCTTGCTTGGCTTGACCCTTTCCACTAAGCGTAATGCCCAAGGAGGTTTTAGATCCATCCCCACCAAGACCTGTGATTTTACTAGCCACTATTGTTGCTGAACTCTTTAAGTACATGATGGTGAGGGGAAATAATTGGTCTTTTAACTCTATCAGTTGTTAATACTGCACTTCAATTCAGTTATATATTTTTACAATTTATTCACTGGTAACAATGGTTTTTGATGCTATAGCAACTTGTATTAACATTATATTGCTCTTTGTGCTTGTAGCTAACGCTTTCCTACATAGACGAAATTTTTTTGTGTTATTTCTTGATTAATGGATTGCCACATTATTGGTGGTTGTTATGGGCATCTAACAACAAATTTTTTTATTTAGGTGGATAAATGGTATAAGACTTGGTGAACGAACAAGGTCTAGTAGTATATATAGTGATGGTGTAGATTTTCAAGCCAACATGGGATGAGCACATTATAATGAAACGAGGCCAAAGAAAAAAACAATCAAGAAATTCTTGAAAAAAAAACCACAAAGAAAATGATGATTGAAATGTTCTCGAGATGGACGTTGATCATGGAAACTGGAGGACATAATGAAAAAAGTCCCTTCTAAGAGGAGGTAAGTATTTTGTTTCCAAAATCTACCAGTGCTATCTGTAACTATGAATTTATGGTGACATGTCTTATTTAAAAAAATAACTATATAAAAAGTGTGATGCTTTTCCATGTTAGAGGACCATCTAGTGATTGTTGCTTCTATTTTTTCTTCTCCATAATTGAGAGAACGCAGGATCTCTCCATAGAGCTAATGAATTGCCATTTCTTAAATCTTATGGCTGAATAGTAAAGGAATATTAGTTTGTCTTTACTTTGTGTTATGTGTCCTAAAGACAAGGTATACCCTACACAGGGATTTTTTTCAGTGAGCAAATCCTAGGGCTCAAAAATAAATATATTTTTATTTATTGATATTTAAGATGTTTCTATCATACCTAATGGTAGTGTCCATGCATACCACATATTAAGAGGCGGGATGTTGTTTGCACTGTACAACCACTAGGGCAGACTCAAAGGACAATCAATTGAATGGCCCTGTTACACACGCGTGCTAACTACGTTTTTATTTGAGGAATAAAATCGTTGTGGGAGATATAATAATTCCTTAGTTTCATTGATCATGTAAGCCTACCATTACTAAATGTGTGTTTAAATACCTATTTACTAGGGATCCACTTACTCATGAACAATGGATTAAGAGGGTTTTCACCAATTTTCACATTTTGCAGCTATTGAATGGATTCATGTTCACTTCGACTAATTGGGATAGTGGAATATAGGCTTAGTAGGATACACTATATATTCTATGTTTAAGAAATTTTTTGGAAGGATTCTCAGCAACCCATTGAGGCTAATGAGCTTGAGACTGTTGTTCCTTGTTTTGATATGCCTTGAATTACAACTTTTTTGTATGATGCATACTTTACAAGGATTCCTAATGTAAGACATTTCAGGTTCTTACAACCCTTCTGAGAGGGATATTTGCAAAACAAATCTATCCATTACTTATTGTAGCTCACAATATTTACAATAGTTTCTCTTCCCATGGTGTTTAGAATGATGCATTGTCTGGTTTCATTTCTTCATTGGGGTTTTTGTTGAATGTAAGCAATATCACACTCTTCTTTCTAGTTGCAAAGGATGAAAATATAGCATTAGGATCGGTACTAAACTATCATGTATAAGTGATATCCTTCAGAATTGAACCTTGCTATCAAGTAAGATGACGATACAAACCATAGTCTTACCTCCAATTTGTTGAATATTGTTCGGAAAATTTTCACAGTGAACGTTCTCGACGTTTTTTGTTGAAAGAGTTTCCATGACGTTTGATGATCTCCTTAAAGAAGTGTTTATATAAATTGATAAGAGTTATAATTTTTTGATTTTATAGCTATATGGTATATGATTATTATCTCATTTCATTACATCAATAAAAGACTGTAAAAAACTAGATGTAGGAGGTTGATCACATGCACTTGCTCTTGCTCTACTTGCTTAAGCAAGTAGGGGAAAGCCTATCTTGAATTTTGATGTAATCCTTGCTTTGTATAATCCTTTAGGAGGGATTATAATTGCATCCATTCAATAATAGAAATGCTAGGAAGAGGGGAAAAAAAGAAAAGATACTATTATGATTTGTCCCTTCATTCATTATGGATCTATTGCCACATTCGATTATTTGGTTTTAATTATGGTTTGATTTTTTTTTCTTGAGTTCTTGGATGTGTGTTAAGTGCAAAGATAGTTTGACGTTACAAGTCTTCTAAGGAATTTTTATCATAGTTACATTCTCCGTGTTAATGGTCTGTTAGACTTCTTTCTCTGTTCTTTTGCATGTGAAGTTATATTGCCTTATTTCCAATAGATGCACTATTTCTTGATCCCTCCATCAATTATCTTCACATTTGCATACATTCTAAAGTTGAGCCAACAAAATCACAAATTTTTGATTTCTCCATCACTGTAATTTGGCATCTATTCACCTATTTTTTTTTCATTGCTAAGCATATAGCATGGTTTACAATTCTATATCGAAAATGGAATTTCCAGATAAAAGTTTATAAAATTTAGGAAATCCAGTGTGATAATGCACTCTAGTTACATGGTGTTCATGAGTAAGATATACCAAAAGGATTGGGCACTTATGCTTCGCCTCATTCTTTCATATGCCATTCTATTTGTACTTGTATTTCACCTTGATCATGAACAAAGGATCATTATACCTTATACAATCAAGTAGTCTGAGATCTAGTTGAATTCATTGAGGATGTTCCATGAAGCAACAGTGAATAATTGATTTCTCTCTCTAGTATTCAAAGTATTAAAAAATCATATTTTTGGATACTTAAAATTGGATATCCTAATGGTCTAAATAATAGTAAAAAAAATTCCAAAAGAAGTTACTCGACTTCCTAGTTAATTTTCAGATGTGTGAAGGTTTCATTTAAACATATAAAAATTCCCCTAGCTCCTTAAGGTTTTCTTGTATGCAGGCTTGCATATTTACCCTACATAAGTTGATCTCACTACCCACATGTACCTTATTACTATACAAACTGATGTGAGCTCAGAACCATGGAAGGTGTTTTATGAGATTAACTAGTTTGTTTTACGAGATTTTATATGGAGAGACATACATGATGGGTGTTTTATATCATCCTATCCTTCTCTATGTAATTGTCTTGTAACTCACAAAAATTGGGAGTGTATGGTTATTTGATGATCCACAACTTATCTGTGAAGATCCACAGGTTTCACTTTTGTGTTTTCTTATGCAGATGTGAAATATACGCTAGAGGAAGGTACAAGGTGAACAATTCTGCAACAAAATGTACCCATGTGGACAAATTCCACACCACTCTAAGTGAAAATATTTTGGTTGGCTTGGAAGAAATATTGGATATTATTTCATTTCATCAATCGTTTTACAAATGAGCCCTCCGACCTCTGATTCTTCTTATTCAAGTTTGCTGGAGTAAGCTAAAACAAAATTACTTTAAGTGGTTTGTCTTGGTGATGTGCATGAAAAATCATGAGATAACTAGATCTAAAATAAACTATAGAAAGTTTTGGATGGAATCATGAGAAAAAATATGGTATATGTGATGTAATTATGCATAAATATTCCCATAAAAAGATGTTCAATATAATTGCACTGGTGCATTGTGCTTATTACACCATTCCAACACTTCTTACACCACGAAGCCCAAGAAATGGGATGTACCTTGCAAGGATGAAAAAATAAATGGTTTAAATACCTCAAAAACCAAAGCTAAACACATTAAATTATCCAAAGTAGTAATATTCCAATTATGAAAACGATAGTAATAGAAAGCAAATAGAAACAAAATATGCCGTGATACCAGACACTATAAATAGAGCCAGAAATTGCTGACCCATTTTATTAGTATGGAGATGGAATAACAAGTACAATAGTGCTAAAAAATGATAGCACTCAAGCCGAAAGAGATTGCTAGAATGGCCCTCAAACTCTCCCACTGAAACACTGCGTAACTACTGCTCTGCTGGACTCTCTTACTGTGCTGCCCCTGCTAGAAATGCTGGAAATGGCTGAAAATGGATGAATAGATGGGGTTGTTCTGGTGCTCAGAAAATGCTGGGATTTGGACACTGGTCTCTACTTACAAAACCTAGAAAAACCCAAAAAGGATTTCCAAGTTGGCAGAAGTCGGAAATCACCCTCCTAGGGCATGAAAACGCACTACTGCTGGGTATGCAGTGATATGAGCTGAACTCAACAATAAAATGCTGCGACAACTCCCCCATAGCTCAACTGTTGAAGGGCTGATCCCCTCATTGGATTCCAAGTGACAATGCTATGGAATTTCACCCTTTGGATCTCTCTACTGCTGCACTGCGTAAGTCACTGGGTGATTGCGCTGCTCAAGAGGGCTATAGATGGCTTGATGCTGGAATAATGAAATCTACTCACAAGGATAGTAAGAATCCTCTCCTGAGCGAGCACTCAGAGTCCCCCGAGGATGAGGTTGGGATTTTCGCTCGAAAACACCTGCGTGCTAAACAACACTACAGACTCAGCTAAACAACTCAAGCGTGCTCAATTCGTAAACGACAAGAAATCAAATAACTCGGAATGTTCTGTATGGCTGCCCTCACCCCCTTCTTATACTTGTGGAACCCTCACAACCTGGGCCCACAACATAACTGCACTGCTCTCTTGGTCCTTATGACATTCATATACAAAAAAAATAATTTATTTTAATCCCTATTTACTAATTGTTCTAAATAGCTTGGTATAAATTCCTTTTATGGCAACTACAAATAAAACATACTTTATTAAACAAAGTATTAGAATGTATTAACTCTTAACCAATGGTCATTCAACGTCGAGTTAGGATGGAGTTTACATTTATTATAATGTCGTCATTCGCTAAGTTTACCACGTATTTGAAGTTTATGTCCAACTTGTATCTGGTGCTCACCTGAATTGACACCTTATGATTTGTCAGCCACTTTGCAATAATGTTTGTTGGAATTTTTGGTTGATTGCAATCTTGGTATATAATATGTATTTACCTCCGTATGCGTGATTATACTTGTTAAATCTATTCGGCATGTACGAAGGTATCCTTATCTTATCTCTGCCCCGATATTCTATGCTACTATGTAAAGTTCTGGGTTGACACCTGCGATTTGCTTGCTCCGTTGGATATACTACATTGAGATCGATGACTGTGAGGTATTTTAGGGCGGGGTTAGGGTAATTGACCTCCCCCCCAACTCTAACCGTCTTTCATTTGTGCTCTCGCGAATCTGTTCCAAGCTTTGCTTCTCTGTAGCTTCGACCGCCGCCATCGCTCCGCTTATAGTGTTGGTCCAAATGTTCTCTGCGAGTTCATTCAGCCGTCCACCTTCGGCTCCAAACAGGTTGCAGGTATCATTTGAGCGGTTAAATTATTCAATCTTATTTATGGAATGTATAATTACAACCTCTCATCCTTTCTTTAAGTTTTTTTGTTAATGGTTGGGGTTTAGATGGGTGCTCAGATCTCCGGGCTTCAACCCGATTGTATCATTGGTTGTAAGAGTCCATACTAATGGTTTAATCATTTTGTTTGATGAGTTTTTCGGATCGTCACATTACAGATACAAGATACAATGCGAGGGTTTTACACTTCCCTCCGCTGGAGAACCAAGCTATCAGCCTCTGACATGACTTACATTGGTGAAATGCACTGCTCTTTTGAGTGTTCTGTACAACAAGTTCTATTTTCAGTAGTTGCATTCTCGGAAGTCGGTTTAACATTGTTTGTTTAATAATAATTTCTATAATTTCTATTTTCGGTAGTTTCATTCTTTGTCTAATAATAATTTCGTAAGCTAATTTCTTAATGTCCATAATAAACAATTTTTTTTTAATAAATTTTTTTTTTTATATTTTCAAATATATATGTTTATGGTCAATAAATATGTTTACTATTCTATATTTATTTAATGTACTTATAATATTTAATATTTCAAAGATCATTTAATATTTTTTCCACATCTAAAACAAACTATATGCTAAAATTCACTATTTATAAATAACACGTTGTATTATTTCTTAATTTTTCAAAATTAAGATGTATATTAAATGATAATTTTCAAGATTTTGAAATAGATTGAAACACCCCAAAGATACAGTTTACAACTATATTTAAAAATCATTGTTACTAATTCTTTTAATATATGGCAATAATGATCAGATAATTTCACTATTTTTTGCAAAGGGTAGGGAAGAAACTACTCTGTAGCACTTGTTTATACTCCCAACAACATTATTTAACATTTTTAAATATATTTTGTTCTATTTTAACTCACACATTCATCAAATATGAACGTGATATCTATTTCCTTATCATCGCAAGTCATGGTCATATCAACCCATATTCTTCATATAATTTTATAAGTCATAGTTATATCCCACCATGTTTAAAAAAAACATGAATTAAACAAAAAATCAGAGTCTATGTTTCATAATGTCCACATGATCTAATCATTCTATGATGTTAATTTGTGCATCATTCTCTACTTACATTGAACACAAATTTTGGAACTTTTACAATATATTTTCATTATTTACAACAAATATACCTTATGAACAAATCTCATTAATTCATATCCATCTCTAATTTTTGCTACTGAGGAAATCTTGTTGCCGACCTGCTAATTCATGCCTATAGGCCAATACAAGAAAAATCTCTACATTAATGAATAAATATTTTCCACAATAGCCCAATCCAAATTCCCTATGTACTCATAAATAAATAAATGAATCACATCATGGCACAGAGGATCTTCCGAGACTCCCATACACTATGTTTTGTAAACTAATACGACTACTTATATTAAAAAATACAGGATTTTTCAATCTGCATACAACACATGCCTTCAATATTTTGGTTAAAGGATTCAAGATCATGAAACGAAAAAAACAATTTTGAATACCAAATTACCAAATTCATATACTTCCATCAACCCATATTAGCATAGCCATATGGAATACAAACTTGGGAAAATAGATTACTAGCATAAGTTTCTGAAGTTATGTCGGTGATTCCATGTTGTTACTGTGGAGCTTAGCCAAGACTCCCATGAGAGGAGCATTGATATACGTCGTGGGCTGAAGATTGGTTGAATCAGAACTGTTATCCTCAAACCCGTCATAGCGATCAGGCCCTCCCACAATTGCACCTGTTAACTCATTTGGGTTAGGTGCTGGTCTGTTGAGCCACAAAGTGAAACCTTCAGTACATGATATCTTTCTCGAATCCTCGTATATCGAAACTATGGAGGACCATCTGTGATGAGCTTGTTGTGGATATTTGTCACCAAAACCCACCATGAAAGACACACCAACAAGATTCTTACCCAAAATGTAATCGACCTGTAATTTAGAGTATCAAGTACGAAATTGTAGGAATTTTCAGGGTAAGTTCCTTAGATTAAACACCAAAGGTCACCGCTCACAAACAGATCACAAATCAGTACACTAGTATTCGACGTGGTTAAAACCCTCGAAGAGGGAAACAGTCCACGGCCTGAGCCAACGTGGCCACTTTAGGCAATTTATTAATATAAAGAGAGAAAATTTACATAAGCTTCTCTCATAAACGGTTACTAGACAAATGACCCTCCATGCTCTTTAAATAGAGATCATGGACCAATCAGGTGTTAAGCCACAGATTAAGTGTCCGTAATACCGAGGAGAGAGTGAACTGTTAGATCACTACATATCGTGACCGTTGGATTATAAGTTACAAATGTACAAAGTAAAGAAATACACTTTACCTAACTCTACGCTAGACCAAGTTATACTTAACTATTTCCTATGTGTCGGAATATCCTAACATCCCCCCTTAACAACATTTGGGATAGGATTGAAGGATTTACAAAGGTGACACAAATGAAACTATTTCTTATGTGTCGAAATATCCTAACATCCCCCCTTAAGAACAACTTGGGATAGGATTGAAGGATTTACAAAGATGGCACAATAAAAGAAGGAAGTAGGCATTAAAGCCCATCCCCCCTTAATGATAACTTTCCTGAACTCCAAGCATAGATCGAAGTTTAGTAAACTTCGCTTCTATGAGAGCCTTTAAAGATATCGACAATTTGATCATTGGTTGAACAATACTGCACTTCAAGAACATGATCATGAATGAGCTTTCTGATGAAGTGTATATGAAGCTTTATAATGTACCTATTATCACTCAAGAACTGCTCTGTAGTTCATATTGATTGATTTTGCATTGATGGTTCATGGATACATTAGTAGATATTGATCATCAATAGTTTAGGAGTGCTACAGTCAAACTTAGCACATGATTGAAGAATTCAATTACTTAGTCAATGCTTAGGCATGATTCTTGTGCACCAAGTCATCATGTTTGTCATTTTGAAATTGAGTGAATAAAAGGGAAGTGTATTTAAGTTTTCTGAGTTTGGAAAATTTAATCTCCTATTTTGATTCCCATTCCTATTGTATCTGACATTAAAAAGCATGTGTTTCATCCTTTGAGGTTATAAGCTCAATTTCAGAGAGGTAGGGTATGAACACCTTCATAAAGTAGCAAAATTATTTGTCACCCATAAACAAAGGGTTTGATACATGAATTTGGAATGAGGATATGTCGCAACTTTAAACTATAATATTATTATTATTGTTATATATATATATATATATATATATATATATATATATATATATATATATATATATATATATATATATATATATAAAATTCATGTATGCAATCTAGTTATAATAATTATTAACATATTAAATAAAACCACCACAAAGCGCTGTCTTGGTTCTTTGTCACCAATTTAGTTTCAATTTCCTATTACCCGATATATTGTTCATTGACATCACTTGAGTTGCAGGAGTGGCATTTTCCAAGAATATTGTACAGAAGTATTAATATATAGTTTGACTAGCGAGTTGATGAAGCAAATACAGATCCATATTAAAGCTAAATAATGGGTTGCATTTTCTTGAAATTTCTTTTGGTGATACATGTATGTAGTGAAAATATTAATACAATGTTGCAAATTAATGCAGATATTGGTTGTGGGAATGCCATTTACTTTGTGTATCTTAAGAAAGAACATATATGTGTTGTAACTTGTGGGGGGTGATATGACCATTAATTGGTAAGTGATTTTTTAATTCATTATATTTATATGGTTCCAATGATTACTCAATGTTATAACAAATATTCTATTTTCCCTTAAGTAATATCATGGATGTTCCCGAGCCTAAACATTTACTGTAAAGATTTATGGTATATTCTGTAGATATGGGATGAAAAAAGAAGTCATAAACAATGCACATTTTAAGGTCACACAACACCTATCTATTCAGTTTGTCCCAATCGTAAAGAAAATATCTAGGTATTTGATTTCTAGAAGTGGTATGCACAAAGTGATTTTTGGAAGCCATAACTCCTCAGAGCACCTTAATGGAAAAGCATATGCCTTATAAGCAGGAGGTTGGTGGTTCAATTCCACTCTGCCCTATTATGCATTAATCGATGATATTGTAGTTTTTTTTTCTTTTTTTTCTTTTTAATTTTAGATATTTTTTATATTGATTTATTTCAACGTTGAGATAATTTTCTAGATTCATTGTTTTATATTGTCTCTAAAGAGACAAATGTGATATTGTATTGTTTTTTAAATATAATTTTTTATTGTCTCTAGAGAGACAAAAATGAAATTGTCTCATAAGAGACAATAATACTTGTGGTATATATTGCCTTTATAGAGACAATTTTTTAAGACAATAATTTGAGACAACCGCTTAAAGACAATATTTAAGACAAATCAAAAGTTTTTATTTTTTTTATTTTTTTTGATCTTTCTCTCAACTTGAGACAATTTTGCCAAAAAATTGTCTTAAATCCCCCCCTCTATGTTGTAGTTTCAACTAAGAGGGTGGCACCACTAGATGAGAAGAATTGAAATAATTTAAACTTCCTTCTACACATCTTCTTTGAAAACCTCTAGAATTTAGAGTTAAATTTGTGATCTAGTGGTTGTGTGGAGGGATAGATCTACTATAACATTTGTTCATTGCTTGGAATACTTGAGTGTAAATTATAATAATGTAAAAAAATATATCCAAGTTGAATTCCATGGGTAAATGTGTATTCGCCATAATTGCAAAAAAGCTAAAGTTTCTACCAAAGGAATCCATAACATGGCTATTCATGTCATCTAAACCATGGCGGTCTATTACTATTATTCAAAAATACAATTAATAAAGGGTTTTGTACAACATATTTAAATCTAGGAAGATGCATTTTAAACACGGTATAGGTGAAATACGTAATTTAAAGTAAATTGATTTTTTTCATCAACCATAATAGCGACAAACGTATAAGTTAGCATACATCAATCGAAATGGTTATAATTTAGGCATCAATAACTTCACGTTACATATGTGTTTAGTTATTTTCAGCGATTAGTAGATGTGGTGGTGAGATCGATCTACATTATCAATCATAATTTACAACGAGTACATGATATTATTATTTATTTGATAAAATGGTTAAATTAAAAAACTAAATATATCTCTTCAAAGCATAATTGGAGTTTAACATGTCCATTTTTTTACTATTATATAGCTACCCATGTCGTCATATATGAAATATGTTTTATTTATTTAGTTGATATTATTAAATGGGAATGATATCTTAGGGCACCTGAAACAATTACAAATGCAATTAAATGTTGATTTAAAAATGCATAGACAAAATTTTAATTTAGACACATGTATGCTACATTGATTCACCTATGTAATTGGAATCTTCATAAAATATGTAATGTAAAATGAGTTTTAAATTAATTTGATATGTAATTACTCATTTAATCATGGATTACGAAAATGTGTGTTCACATCTATAGTCTAGATGCCTTAGAAACCACTTCATGCAATAAATTTAAATTCAAAATACAATTCAAGGTTTAAACAAAAAACGGTGAATATTAGACATGAGTGATTATCATTACGTTTTCTAATATGTTATGTGGGAGTGGTTCACCTTAGCGATATATAATTTTGTCGTAGATACCACCCCCAAATAGAAGTTATGAGGACCCTAAGGTGAAGGGCTACAAGAGGCTCTATCTCTTACTCAAAAAATCCCATTATCTAACATAAATCAATTGAATCTATGCCCTTTCCAAAAATTATTATCATCTAAGATTAATTTAAGTAACTCACTTGACATTCAATCGACATTAATTAATAGCTGAACTCTTTTTCTAGACTATTTAAAACATGAGATTCTCATTATGTGCATTCACTCCCTAATGTTATCCATCTGAACAATTGCAATAACATAAGGATCAAGAGTATGAACCACATAATTACCCTTTGAAAGACCTCCAACATTATTTTCCTTGGCCTAAATGAAATCATTCTTTCATGACATACCTATGAAAATTATCTATCGATAATGATTCCCCAACCCCATTTCTTCCTATAACCATAAGTTTCTTATCAAATCCAATAACTAAATAATATGGGAGTCATTAAAGACCTATACACTTTTATAGGCAAATCGTTTTTTCGGACAACATATGCGGATTGAAGGTCACTTAATTTTTCCTACTTAAATTATGTGTGATTTGCAAAATTAAAAAAATATGATTAAAACTACTTAGTTGCTAAGCTAAATTCTAGCAAATAAGAACCCTAACCAGTCATGAAATGCCAGAACATAGTGATGGAAATTTTTTTATGGGTTTCCAAACACTTTACAACTGCAAAAAATGGGAAAAATCAAGTAAAAATGGGCTTGCTTCCTATCGCGTGACTTATCCACCCAACAAGCGCAAAACACGCGTCTGTCAGAAGAGAATGTGTGCAGTCGGGCATAAACAAAAAAAATTCCTCCTCTTCTGGGCATAACTTCTCACCGAGGGTGACTGAAGGTGCTGAGACTATGCAGGGGTGATTTAGCATCAATCTGAGCAGGAAGAAGGACATGCATCAACAACCATTAACTCAAAAGAAAGAATCTAGTGGAGTCACCATTCTTGTGGTAGTGTATTCGACGCATGAGCGGATGAAATAAAATTTTTTTAGTAGGGAGGTTGCTTACCTACATGCAAGTGACAAGTCAAAGTGGTTTGTCAAACGTTAGTTGAACAAGTTCAACATGTAATAAGCTAAGTTAAAAGGAAACATAGCATGCTACGTAAATAATGAAACAAAAAACAACACAACATGAACAGGATACACGCTCAGTAAAGAAAACACACTAATAACTCAACACTGGAGAGCTTTCTCCCTTTATTAGGTGCTGGTAGTAGTAGAATATAGAATGCTAAATCTCTTGTAGTGGATCCTTTGAGCTACGAAGCTCCAATATCCAAGACAAGGGGGTCTCTTCCCCTCAATTTTCAGCAAGCCTCTCTTCCCTCTCAAAGGATGGTAGATCGAGGAACATGTGGTGAGATCTTATCTCTTTGCTTGAGATTTTGGGTTTGCTATGGAGCAATTTGGCCAACATAAAAATGTGTCTCCTATTTCTCTTCCCAAGGCAGGCTTTTATAGACCATTTTGAAAAATTTCCTCCTCTTGGTCCAAGATGGATGGTGGCACACGAGTGGGGGTATGATTCCTTTGTGTGCTGCACTAGATCCTGCAGTAAGTTGCCTTCAAGGCTTGTAGATCCCGTATTTGTTGTGCTGAAACTGGGCTCAATGTTGCCAAAAAGAATCCTAGTTGCCATCGAATTCTTGGGCATGAAAAAGACAAAAGCCACAGCAGGCAATCTAAGAGATTTTGTCCTGTTCATGGCAGAAAAAAGAAAGACTCACAAGCGTTGCATTTGAGGCTGCCGAGAGGTTTGTGACGGGCTCTGTTTGCTTGAGCATCGGCCTCCTTATTGAGGGAGCGAAGGACATGAATAAAACGAGTTTCATGCATTAGCTGGGAGAGCGCATGGCATCGATTTATTATTTGTTGGAGAGCTAGATTGGTGGCTATCCGATTGTGAACCATTAAGCTGATGATGATTGCTGAATCCCCGATCACAGTTGCTGTGCGAATGCCGAGAACTTGGAGCTGAAGGAGGCCTTGGTATAGAGCGAGGGCTTCAGCTCTGTTGTTGGGAAGGGGGCCTAATCCCCATTCATAAGATAGAATGATGTCTCCGTTGGCGTTGCAAATAATTCCGCCCGCCCCGGCCTTGCCAGGACTGGACTTGGAGGCACCATAAAAAAATAGATAGTGCGTTTTACAGCTTCTAACCTAGCCTGCAAAATCTTTATCCTTCATTCCGATTTTCCAACTGCTGGTAGGGATTTGTTTACTGCTGGTATCATTTCTGTTTTGACCATAAATTTGACTCCTGTTACTTTGATCGAGCAGGCATCCAATATAGTTTCGCTCTTCAACAAAGAGGTCAGCTGCATCGATGCTCCTTTGGCACTTGACAGCTATTGTTTCCAGGGCGAGTCCTCTGGCCTTGTTATATAGCTTCCTGATATCGATTTTTTTGTCTCTAAAGATTATTTGATTGCGTGCTAACCATATGCGCCACAACATAGTGTAAGGGAGTGCGTTCCAAACTCTTCTTGCTACGTTGTTCTTCTTGCACTGCCAGGGGTAGTTCTTCTTCCATAGATGTAAGAGATCGGCAGTGGTGCTGTGGGAACCCCAGGGGAGCTGGTCCTTCAGGAAGGCTTCTTTCCAGCAAGCTGTGGCGAAGGAGCAATCTATGAAGAGGTGCTGGATAGTTTCCTCAGCTGCTTGACAGTTTGGGCAGCGGGAGGGTCCAAGAATGCCACGCTTTTTCAGATTATGAGAAGTTAACAATTTTCCTTTCAGAAGAACCCATGTGAAAAATTTGATTTTTGGAAGAGTCTCTGATTTCCAAACAGTTTTCCATGGAGTCCATATGGGCATGAGCCGATCACTGTTACAGATTTGACGGTAGGCAGTTTTGACTGTGTATTTGGTGCCTGAAGGGTCCCAACAGAAGCAGTCATCTTCGTTTTGTTTGGTGGGGGCGATACCATGGAGCTGAGTCTGCAGATTTTCCAGGCTTGAAAGTAGCTCGTCAGGGATATCAGGAAAATGCCAACTAGTCCAGAGGTGAGTGTGAATATCCCACTTGGATATCTGGCTCAAGCTGTGAATCCCTTTGCTGTCAAGGTAGGTGAGGATATGATGAGTTCCAGGCTTGCTGCTGATAGGTAGCTGTCCCAATATTTTATCAGCCCCTATTCTATTGCTGTTACCTCCCTTGGGGACCTTAGAAATGTTAGAAGCAAGGATGGGAATTGATTTTTTGCACAGTCCCCAGATTTTGGTGCAGGCTCTGAGAGGCATATCCTGGTCTAATAGAAGTTGCCTCTGAGAATTTAGATATTTGGTTTCCAGAACTTTCTTCCACCATGCAGATTCTCCATTGATAAGTCTCCTGATTATCTTGCCACCAAAAACCAGGTTTAGAAGTTGTGGGGATCTGATCCCCAGCCCTCCATAATCGTGAGGTTGAATAACCTGCTTCCAATTTATAAGATTGTATTTCTTTCTTTCAGTTTTTCCCCCTTGCTAGAGAAAGTGACGTAGGATGGCTTCCACTTTGTGATGAAAGCTGGCTGGAGCTTGCAGGAGAGTGAATTGATACAAGGGCAGAGAGGAGAGACCTGATTTCAAGAGGGTTAGGCGTCCTGCTGGGTTAAGCCAAAAGGAGCCCCATTGCTGCACTTTCCTTTTCATTTTGTCGATAATGGTGTCCCAAACTTCAGCTTTTAGAGAACCCACACTCACTGGCATGCCCAGGTATGAGAAATGCCCCCAATCTAGTTTGCAAGAAACCCCGAAGATGCTGGCAATGATTTGGAGAGTTTGAGCAGTTGTGTTCCACCCATAAATGCAGCTCTTAAGGTAATTGACCATGCCTCCGGAGTAACTCATAAATTTTTCTAAGAGCGTTTTGAAACGACGAGGCTCCTCCCATTAACAAGGTGTCATTAGCAAACTGGGAGTGGCTTATATTTTTGACTCCATTCCCAAATTTAATGCTAGTGATAAGGCCGGTGCGGCGTTTGTAATCAAGAGCCCTGCTGAAGGATTCAGCCATCAAGGTGAAAATACAGGGGGAAAGGGGGTAGCCTTGACGTAATCCACGGGAAGATTGGAAGGAAGGCCCTGGCCTACCGTTGATGAGAGGGGAGATCCAAGGGCCGGAGATGCATGCTTGGACAAGGTTGATGAAGGGTGGGGCAGATCCCATTTTCTTTAGGACAGCGAGGAGGAAAGAGTGTCGAACTTGGTCGAATGCATTGGCTAAATCCAGTTTTAAAATGAAACCTTTTTCTTTTCTAACTTGGCTGGAATGAATAGCCTCTTGCATCAGCAGAATGGAATCAGAGATTTGTCTGTTGGCTAAAAATCCTCCTTGATTCTGAGAGATGAGGGAGGGAAGGATAGGTTTGAGGTGAGTAGCTATGATTTTAGTCAAGATTTTGTATGAAGAGTTGCAGAGGGAAATGGGCTGGAAACGAGAGAAAGTAGAGGGTCGTTTTTCTTTAGGGATAAGGGCAAGATGGGTGGCATTGGTGAAGCCTCCGATTTTGTTCTTGCGTTGGGCCCATTTTATCATTTTGACAAGGTCTTTTTTGATTGTCCCCCAGTGAGATCTGTAGAAGCTAATGGGAAAGCCATCAGGGCCAGGGGCCTTGTCTGGCTGAAGTGCCCAAATGGCTCTTTGTATTTCTTCTTCTTCTATATCCTTGGTGGGAATGAATAGCCTCTTGCACAAGCAGAATGGAATCAGAGATTTGTCTGTTGGCTAAAAATCCTCCTTGATTCTGAGAGATGAGGGAGGGAAGGATAGGTTTGAGGTGAGTAGCTATGATTTTAGTCAAGATTTTGTATGAAGATTTGTAGAGGGAAATGGGCTGGAAACGAGAGAAAGTAGAGGGTCGTTTTTCTTTAGGGATAAGGACAAGATGGGTGGCATTGGTGAAGCCTCCGATTTTGTTCTTGCGTTGGGCCCATTTTATCATTTTGACAAGGTCTTTTTTGATTGTCCCCCAGTGAGATCTGTAGAAGCTAATGGGAAAGCCATCAGGGCCAGGGGCCTTGTCTGGCTGAAGTGCCCAAATGGCTCTTTGTATTTCTTCTTCTTCTATATCCTTGGTGAGATCAACATTGAATTCATCGCTGATTTCTGTGGGAAGATATTGAAGAAGATTTGAATAATCTTCAGCTTCTTTGGTTTAAGTTAAGAGCACACTATAATGCTTTGAAGCGGCCTTTTTAATTGCATCTTGGGAAGTTTGGAGTTGACCCTCATCGTCAGTGATGGAGGTGACATTGTTCCTGATTTGTCTGACTGTAGTCTGCTTATGGAAAAAGGTGGAGTTTTTATCCCCACCTTGCAGCCACAGCTGGCATGATTTGATTCTCCATTTCTGCTCCTCCATACGGTTGACACGATAAAGCTGGAAGTAAAGGTCACATTCTCTAGCTTTGGTTTCTTGGGACAGTCGCTGTTCCTTTTTAAAAATATATATATTATTATTAATAATAATTTTTATTTTTATAAATGAAAACTTACTTTATAATTTTTTAAAATCAAATGGGTAGTTTTTATAATTGATTTAATCTGGTTTAAAGGGAAGAACCTTTTAAATCTTTTACAAGATCTTTATCCACTAAATTCAACAATATCAAAGAAATACTTGCACTTCTAAGTTTCCATTTAGATACTATTGATCTAATCTAGCATTTCTTAGATATCCTCAAGAAAAGCTCCCAAAATAACTACATGGTTGCATAACATGGATAAAAACTAAAAAAGACTACCCTTAATTATTCAACCCAGGAATATGATTGACTTCAAATCGATAAATTTTTGAGCCTTGGCTTAAAAGGATCATAATCCAATTCCACAAATGCTTCCTCAACTGTCGTCACGCATTATTCTTGTGTTGCGCCCTGTTGCACATCAAATTCCACAATGATTTCCTTATTCACTCGAGTTCTTGTTGCACAATATGAAGGTACAATTCCATCATGCTTGAGGTTCATAATATCACATGCTACTTGCAATCTCTCAATCTTGGTCTGCAAAAAAGAATTTTTTTGATCTCAGAGGGCGAATTGAGCGTGAAATTATGCCTTTCCCATTTCCCCTTGCCTAGTTAGCAAGGTCAAGATGTATTTCATAGTTATCGTCAAATAATCTAATTAATGATTGAATTCGTCTTTCTCTGCACTAAACAAGCGCTCCATTTTAAGACCAATGCAATGAACCTCCCTATATTCAAGGCCTTTGAATAGACAAACACGAATTCCTCGAGAAATGATGATCACGATCTCTCCTTATAGCCATATGTTTCTTGCCCCACCATACCATCACTTCTATCAACGTGTTTAATATGACAATTATCCTTGTGATTTCGTCGAACCAAGTGCTCAATCACTAAAATAATGCCTCCATAACATACATCCAACTCCATTAAAGCAGGTTGCATACCGTCTCTCAACATCCTTCCAAATTTAGTAAAGAAATGAACCAACTTCCTCCTGTCCCTTATCATGACTATGATTGTGTGGGATTTCCAAGTGTTCACATGAACTTAGCACTCAACAAAGAAGAGGAGTCGCCAAAACAATAGAGAGAGAAATTTCATGATCGACAAACCAAGTTGGCTTGTGACATTCGATCTTAAAATAACTATTCCACTCATTATTTGTTTAATGATATTTAAGGCTTCCGATACCTCTAAAATATGATTTGTACTTCAAATTTTCATGGTAAGGATTTAATTACGATGCTTAATTCATCCCCAACCATATTTCCTTGCTCGAGGGAGCCACCCTTGTTTGATAGTGAATCCACATTTGAATTGAGACGTTTTTTTGACATGGTAGAAATCACCAACCTAGAGCTTTGGTAATACTTATGTGCGGATTATGGGCCGCCTACACCTTGCCTAGTTAGACTATGTTTGCACTATAGGGAGATAAAAAATTGTGTTAGGAAAGCGTTCATGTGCATACCCAGGGTCACCATGAGGAGCAAGGGTGGCAGATATTACTTTCCCTCTTTTTGAAAGTTTGGTCCTAACCCCAATTTGTAATGCAAAATTGAACTAATTTGATGGGAAAATTGAGAAAAAATGAATTAGCTAAAGATATCTGGATATACGGGCCACTTACTTTTATGCTAATTACGCTTAGTGTTTTGTATATTTTATAGGAAAATCGTTTTGTCGGAAAACATATGTGGATTGAAGGCCACTTACTTTTTCCTATTTAAATTATGTGTGATTTGCAAAATTAAAAAAATAAGATTAAAACTACTTAGTTGCTAAGCTAAATTCTTGCAAATAAGAGCCCTAACCAGTCATGAAATGCTAGAACATAGTGATGGAAATTTTTTTATGGGTTTCCAAACACTTTACAACTGCAAAAAATGGGAAAAATTAAGTAAAAATGGGATTGCTTCCTATCGCGCGACTTATCCACCCAACAGGCGCAAAACATGCGTCTGTCAGAAGAGAATGTGCGCAGTCGGGCATAAACAAAAAAAATTCCTCCTCTTCTGGGCATAACTTCTCACCGAGGGTGACTGAAGGTGTTGAGACTATGAAGGGGTGATTTAGCATCAATCTGAGCAGGAAGAAGGACATGCATCAACAACCATTAACTCAAAAGAAAGAATCTAGTGGAGTCACCATTCTTGTTGTAGTGTATTCGACGCATGAGCGGATGAAATAAACTTTTTTTAGCAGGGAGGTTGCTTACCTACATGCAAGTGACAAGTCAAAGTGGTTTTTCAAATGTTAGTGGAACAAGTTCAACATGTAATAAGCTAAGTTAAAAGGAAACATAGCATGCTACGTAAATAATGAAACAAAAAACAACACAACATGAACAGGATACACTCTCAGTAAAGAAAACACACTAATAACTCAACAATGGAGAGCTTTCTCCCTTTATTAGGTGCTGGTAGTAGTAGAATATAGAATGCTAAATCTCTTGTAGTGGATCCTTCGAGCTACGAAGCTCCAATATCCAAGACAAGGGGGTCTCTTCCCCTCAATTTTTAGCAAGCCTCTCTTCCCTCTCAAAGGATGGTAGATCGAGGAACATGTGGTGATATCTTCTCTCTTTGCTTGAGATTTTGGGTTTGCTATGGAGCAATTTGGCCAACATAAAAATGTGTCTCCTATTTCTCTTCCCAAGGCTGGCTTTTATAGACCATTTTGAAAATTTCCCTCCTCTTGGTCCAAGATGGATGGTGGCACACGAGTGGGGGTATGATTCCTTTGTGTGCTGCACTAAAGCCTCAAGGTGGCTCAAAGGTGACTGTACTTGGTTAGGTTGAGTGAGAATATTTTTCTCCAAGTGTGCCAAGTGGTCCCGGATGGTGACATTCTGTCATCCCCAGGACCGCACGACTATTGAAGGGATAGCCGCGCATTGTGCGGCTATTAGAGGAAAATCCACACTGTATTTTCTGTTATTGGGGTGTTTCGTGCATAGCACAATGTTTAAAATTTCTCCCGACCTTGTGAAAATTATAATTTCAGCCTCCAATGCATTTCTTCCCTATGCTTCCTTATTTTTACCTTCTTCCCCGACATTTTATACCTGATCTACACACAGGGGCCTTCCGCAGCACAATAGGTTTCCTTAATCCAAAGGAGAGATGAATATTTTCAAGAAAAATAAAATACAAATACGCCTTGATAAAATAGGAAAAGTATCGTCGTCTAAATCGCCATCGTGGATCCTCGAATGCGTGAGCCTTCTTATTGGTATGTTGTCCAAAATTTTCGTCTTTATGCTTAGACGGAGAATATTGTGATTGGATATGGGATTTAAATTTTTGTGATTGCTTTTCCAAAATGCAGCTTGAGTTCTAGTGGTAGAATGATAATCTTATGATGAATCTTTGAATATAGTTGGGCCTAATGGTTAAGAACACGTGCTTCTTTCTTAGAGGTGATAGATTTGAATCTAGCGGAGGGTAGGGTAGGGTATGTACAACTATGGAGACTAAGAAGTGAAATCCCTGTACAAAGCGGGTTCCTTGTCCCACAAACAAAGGGGTTTCATAGGTTAATTTGGTGTTTGGCTAGTCTATGACGTTAATAATCGCTTATTATTATTGTTGGTGTTGGTGTTATCTTTTTCCTGTGTTAACGAGTATTCATTTTCATGTACAAATAATATTGTATATTTCACTTTATTTTAAGGATTTGTAATGTATGGTTTTCAAGCTCTTGTGGTTATCGTTTATTGAAGAGCTGTTTGGATTATCCACAGTGTTATAGAACATTCGTCGACGTTTCGAATCCCAACGGGGATCCATCTTCAGGGCAAGTTGTTGAATGAATATGGATCCCCGTTGGTATTCGAAACGTCGACGGGTGTTCTAAAACACCGTGGATAATCCAGAGCTCTTCCAATATATTTATAATGTACTCTTATTATCACTCAAGAATCGTCTCCGTAGTTCATATCGATTGACTTCTATATCGATGGTTCATGGATACATTAGTAGATATTGATCATCAATAGTTTAGGAGGCACAAACAAATCCTAGCACATGATTGAAGGATCTAATTACTTAGTCAATGCTTAGGCATGATTCTTGTGCAAATTCCTAAGTCATAATGTTTGTCATTTTGAAATTGAGTGAATAAAAGGGAAGTGTATTTAAGTTTTCTGAGTTTGGAAAATTTAATCTCCTATTTTGATTCCCATTCCTATTGTATCTGACATTAAAAAGCATGTGTTTCGTCCTTTGAGGTTATAAGCTCAATTTCAGAGAGGTAGGGTATGAACACCTTCATAGAGTAAGTAGAAAAATCATTTGTCACCCACAAACAAAGGGTTTGATACATGAATTTGGAATGAGGATATGTCGCAACTTTAAACTATAATATTATTATTATTGTTATATATATATATATATATAGTTTTTTTTTAATATATTTAATTCATGTATGCAATCTAGTTATAATAATTATTAACATATTAAATAAAACCACCACAAAGCGATGTCTTGGTTCTTTGCCACCAAATTAGTTTCAATTTCCTATTACACGATATATTGTTCATTGACATCACTTGAGTTGCAGGGGTGGCATTTTCCAAGAATATTGTACAAAAATATTAATATATTGTTTGACTAGCGAGTTGATGAAGCAAATACAGATCCATATTAAAGCTAAATAATGGGTTGCATTTTGTTGAAATTTCTTTTGGTGATACATGTATGTAGTGAAAATATTAATACAATGTTGCAAATTAATGCACATATTGGTTGTGGGAACGCCATTTACTTTGTGTATCTCAAGAAAGAACATATATGTGTTGTGACTTGTGGGGGGTGATATGACCATTAATTGGTAAATGATTTTTTAATTCATTATATTATTTATATGGTCCCAATGATTACTCAATGTTATAACAAATATTCTATTTTCCATTAAGTAATATCATGGATGTTCCCGAGCCTAAACATTTACTGTAAATATTTATGGTATATTCTGTAGATATGGGATGAAAAAAGAAGTCATAAACAATGCACATTTTAAGGTCACACAACACCTATCTATTCAGTTTTTCCCAATCGTAAAGAAAATATCTAGGTATTTGATTTCTAGAAGTGTGTAACACCCCCAAGTTCTGTGCTTTTCAAATTAGACATTTGAACATACATCCATAGGGGAGTGGACCCCAATGGATAATTGTTATGTGGATATGGTTAAATACTTAATTATGAAAAATAAATAAAATATTGTGCATGCACCATGACCAGATGAGAAAGTGAGATCATATTCCTAATCCATGAGGTGATGGAAAAGGAAAAAAAAGACTTTCCCCAAATCTTTCAAAAATCCTTGAAAGAAATTATTTCTAATTTAGATTTTTGAGGAAAAATCTAAATTTCCCCAATGAAGAGGAGTAGTTGGGAAGAGGTGAAAAAAAGTTGGAAAAGCTGAGGAAAAGCTTAAAGCAGCTTTAAAGAGTCCCAGAATGGGAAGCCTAGGCTAAACAGGAATAAAGCATCCTGAAATTCTGGACGCAGAATTGGAAACAGGCTTGGGGGAAAGCACAACTTAAATAAGCTGCTCCAGAACAGATTGAGGCTAGTCTGTTCTTGGAGGATCTCTGCTCGGGGGTGAATCCTGGGAGATAAAGAGGATTCTATGGTTGAGAGGACTGGTCATGGTAGAGGTGTGCATGCATAAATTTGGAGATATCTGTAAGTCTGTGTTAATTATCTCTGTTTTCATGAAATGGCGATGTTATATTCCTTTACTCAAATTATGAAATTTTGATATGATATTCCTTTATGAAATTTATGAAATGGTGATGTTATGGGCTTTTATGAAATTTATGAAGTTGTGATGTTATAGTACATTATGTAATGTATGAATTGTTATGTTAGGTTGCATTTTGCAACTGTTAGATGGATTAATGGTTCAGTAACTTCTATAATTTCAACCACAGCTATTGACAGTAGAGACAAATGGTTGAGTGTAGAGATGAGTACATTGTAATAATGATGGTTGAGATGATGGATTAATTGAGCAGCCAATATAATAACCATGTATAGATATAGATGGCTATCTTCTAAAGAAATATTTAATTCTGTGTGTATAAACAGAAGATGTTAACAAATCGGTACCCACGAACATTAAGTTCCAAATAAATTAATCTATCATAACAATACTGATGGCACAGAATTCACTGTGATCAATAATAGAAAGTAGGGAACAACAACCCTCAGCTGTGTCACAATGGAAAGAATTGTAAAAATTAGAATTTACAGTATTCTATTAAATGTAATGGTACACATATGGAAGTAGCAGTTGAATCCTAACTAAGTACGAGGATTAATAATAGGGATTCTAAACTATCCAGTTCAGTATTCTCTCCCTCCATTTGAGTGGAGCAAGAGGAGCTGTTTCCTAGTTCCCCCTGGAACAGTTGAATCTGTACAAAAAAAAATATCACATGTTGAATGTCTATGACAGTCAAATAAGGGGGAAAAAGCCTATTGCAAAATATATTGTGTAATAACAGTCCGTGTGAAGGAATATTGTAAGCATGTGTGAAATACCATGAACAGAGCATCTGGTTACCATCCATAGAACTACTGGGGAAGTAGTGGAGCAATGGTGGTGAACTACGTAGAGATAGATGTATGCGAGGAGGCCTACATCTATACTTCGATGCTGAAACTTTAACATATTGAACATATTCGCAGGCCGGCATACTGGGAAGTTTGATTAAGGGCCTAGTGATCATCCTGCACAGAAAACCTGAGACATGCAAGGTAACACATGTAGGTATATAAGTCTACTATATGAACTGAGAAGTGGGAAGGTTAAGCCCAAACATCCTCATGGAAATTCTTGTATTCCAGGGCTGTCTGTAGGTACTGAAAAGAATCTAAACCCCAGATAACAGTCTGCATTGTGGCTGATGCAGTATAAAAATTCTAATTGTTATCGACGCAGAAAGCGGAGAATGTTGAGTTATGTTATATGGGTAGCACTCATCGTAGGGGTGATGAATATAGACCTATTAGGAAGATAGACCTTAAGAGAGACCTGTTGAATCTCATTCAGAGTAAAATGAAATAATTATAGAAGAGGAGTTAAGAAGTTTAGGAAGAGTAAACATGAGGATGAGGCATAACAGATGTTATTAAATAATAACATAATCCTATGGAAAAAAAAAATGGGTTTGGGAGGCGTGACAAATGGTATCGGAGCAAAGTTCAAAAATTTGGGCAAGATATGTGCTCACAAAGAAATAATAAACTGTTATAAATCTTATGAATAGTGAAAAATATTACTTCAAGCATACTTGCAGGACAATAAATTATCCCCGCAGAAAATGAGCTAAAAAAACGGGGCAAATTTGAAGGATATAGCTGAAAAAAAACTTAACCAAAGGGGACGAGTTATATGGTATGTCTGGAAACAAAATGAATTTATTAAATATAGATTTATTATCAGTTCTACATTTATCAGCATGAAATACAAGGAATGCCATTCTGCATGGTTGTAGAACTTTAAAAAGGTAAAATTGTATAAAATCTCTAAACCCTCGCTGGTTTAAATCTATAGATACTTATCTTCACAGGAAAAAAAAACTGGATGTGTTATGTCAAATTTGCTTCTGTTGTAATCAAACCATGCCATTGGATATCTATGCACAGTAGAAAGAGGTTGGCTTAAATCTGAAATGCTAGAGAAAACATTGTAGCTAATAATTTTTTCTCTATATGATTTTGATAAACATCCATAAGTGTATATATTTTATTCCAAATCTAGCCTTACTCCTTGAAACCAAATATCATAGCAAGATAATTTATAATTAAAGTCTTTTACAGTATGAATTGGCTACATATACAATTTTATAGGATGACAATGGAAAAATTTGGTACTACATTTAGCAGAATCTATCATTAGGCATATACCTTCCAGATTTTGTTTAGTTGTAGATCAAAAATCTATAGAGTAGAAACTCCAGAAACTCTAAAACCATGGTTGGTTTAAATCTGAAGTTACTTGGTATCCATATATAATAAAACATTTTGTTTTAGTTCTGAAAATACATATGTGGAAAATGAAAAATTTCTATGGTTCCTGAAGCTACAAATGAGAATATTCTATGCTCTTTTATATGCAGGATAAATAGTATAGCAGAACTGAAGTAGACATGCATAAGTAAAACCTTATTATGTGATCCTAGAAATTGTGTTAGAAGAAAAATTAATTTTCTAGATATGATTTTGATCATCATTACAATAGTATATTTTGCTAGATTCAAACCTACTCTTACTTCAAAAGAAAAAAAAAAGAATAATCAATAATAAATAATTATCATTGTAAGTACTGAAGTGAAAACTAAGGGTCTCTAGCCAACATGGTCGAATACGTCAAGGTGTATTCAAAAAGGGAAAAAACAACATAGGTATTATGAGCAAGGATTATATAATATATATAATTCGTATTTGTATTAAACCACAAGATAAATCTATACACTATCGAGGAGTCAATTGTATTCATAAGCCACTATGGGTGCAAGGGATATTTTAACTTTATTGCTACACTTTGAAAATAAACAATTGGACCATAGAATTAAACTATACTTAACATATAGTGTCAATTCGAAAGCCTATAAAACTGTTCCTTGCACACAAAAAGAACGATTTAATAAAATCATAACGAATGTTCGGTCATAAACTGTGGTTTTTCTATTGTTAACCCCGACTACCATGAAGTCATCCTTATATACATACAGGCGGGTTATACGTATCAATGGAACGATATAATCGCCGATCTTACCACTGAACGATAAACGTGACAAATGAAAAATAGGGGACCTCTGAATCACATACTGAAATCTAGAAATTTTTTTTTTATGAATGCGGTAATTTATTTACCGTAATGAAAAATAGGAAATTCATACTCATGCGGTTACGTCGGAATTGGTTATGTGAACCTCTAAATAGTTTATGTCAAAAAAAAAAAAATAGTGCATAACAGAAAGTTTAAAAGATGTAACCGGATCAACGAAATATAAACGATCTCGAGATAGTTAACGAAGTGAAAGAACCGCAACCACATTTATGCGTCGAGATTTATTAATCAGACTATAGCTTTGACCGACGTGAGACAAACTCATCGGGAATTTCCGATAACGGAAACCCACGGTGGCTATACGATAAGCAGTGAAATATCAATGGGAGCATCATGATTAAACAACCGGATGCAAACCTGTCCTGTTATAACAATAATTACCGAAGACAGCGCGTAAGCATTCGGAGCTGATGATGCGGTACGCACTGTGTAATTATTCCGGCGTAAGATATATGGATTTTGCTGTGATTTACAGTGATATCACATGATTTAAATTATACCGCAACACGACCTTACCTACACGCCAACGAACGCGGCCATTAGTAATCCACCTATCTGTTCACACCTTCAAATCTGTTAGAATACAGAAGATATCAAGGGGAGATTTCGATTCAGTAGTCAGTCCTCTCAAAAAAAAAAAAAAAAAAAAGGAACAACCAAACAACTGAGAATTTGTGAGTATGCCGGCCATCGATGTCTGGGTTACAGTCATGAGAGAGTCAGCTCTTATAATATAAAACCCCTGACAGTAGACATAAAGAAAACAAAAACATTAATAAACCCGAGCTCCATTAGAGACTCAGAAGCCAACCCTTAGTACAATGAGGAGAATAGAACAGAACATTTGGGAAACAGTGGAAACCGTAACCAGTAAAATTGGTTAGCTGACTCCAGAAACAAATATTTAAACTCGGAATATAGCACCAGAACAAGAAACGCAACACAGTCGTGCCATGAATAGATAGGGGAGTTGGACGACCACGGACGTGGCTGACTGATCCACCTTCGTCCCAGGATGACCGAAACTGTGAAGTAGTAAGCTGAACCTGCAACGCATCTAAGAAACAATCAGTGAGTGCGTCTTAAGGAAAGCTGTTACAAAGCGACAAAACGAAATTTCTAACTAAAAGAGATAAGACGAGTATACTCTATGAAAGAGGAATTTCACCAACCGCTGAAGGCGTAGGCGGTAACCAGGTAGTAGCTGTAGAGCGCTACCAGGTTCTGCAAGTTCATAAACTTATCACCCCGCCAGACCTGTAACACTGAAATGAAGAATAAGAATAGTGATGAGGTTTGGCGCAGAGGAACGTTAATAAAACAAACAAACCCTAAGAATAGATATCGCAAAATGCCGGTGAAATCACGTTTAGGGATCTGTGCAGACGAGCTTGATCCTGGCGATATCCCGAAGGGGATCTCAAAGATCCACGCTGAGCCATGATTGTGGTACCTGTCCGTCAGTGAATAATATTTTAATCCGGATTATGGTACCTGGAAGGAAGGGTGCCGGCAAGTTCAGAAGAGGTTGATCATCGAATCGACCTTCCTCTTGTCCTTCTCCAGCTGTGGTAACACGTGTTCTCAGCTCTGCCACTGGTGGGACGAAGTTGAAAAGAGGTGTCACAGATATGGATCTGAACTACGCCACGGAACTCTGATAATCGCGCGTATGGGGGAGCACGCCACATGAAACCGCCTCCTGCAAACAATACCAAACCCCAAGATCGTTAGAACCAGCAAATGTAGACGGCGTAGTAGGAATTCGGAAGCAGGTTAGGGTTGTGATCGAAACCGGAATGAGAGGAAGTGGTATTGGCCATGACAGAGTGGCGTACGCATGCGGTCAACTGACCCCAGTACCGGAGTCACGGTAGGGAGGTACACCATAGGCCGCGCGTTTATAAAAGGTGCAGGCAGAGTTACCATGGATAACTAGGGTATAATAATGTCGATACAGTTCACCGGTTATCTTTTAGTGTAACCGAGATGTACCTACGGATCCTAGTTGAAATATCCGTGGGGTAAATTTTAAATTCACGAAATATATATATATATATATATATATAAGAGCGCTTCAACTAATGGTATCCATAGTCTTGGATATGTCTTCAATTTATATGAGTATAGGTTCGGATATATATATATATCTCTACATATAAGTTCGTTGAATATTGTAGGCTATATATATATATATATGCCATATGAAAAAAAAGGGGTTTTAAGAGATGGTTACACTTCAACCATGATTATTATACAAGAGGAGTTTTAAAATATATATGGAAGATAAATCTATACATATATATATATATATGGCATTACATTCATATTGCCAAAGACCTTATATACCAGTTTGGAATATGTGGGTTGTGTAAACAAAATTGTATTATGTGTATAAAAGAAATACTGTTGCACTGCTAGTAAGAGAAAGGGATAATGTTTTTTGGAAATATAAGGGGAATAGAAATGTATCTACCTGTGGTGGAAAATCATGCAGTGGTAAAGTTCGATACAAGGAACAATAGAGAAAAAAAAAAGAAAAAAAAGAAAACCATGATGAGCGTATGGAGAATACAGTATGAGTTGAATATACGGTATATGAAATTTAAAAAGGGCCACCGTATTTGACCGAGGATGCCATATCGGAATATATATATAGGATGCGTATATATATATATTTACAATTGTATACATTCGGTGCAGTGTTAATAACACTGATATGTGCTTAGGTTGTTAGGTAAATGTACATATATCGATATATCACGATATATATATGGATTTAATGATTTAAAGGTACTTATCGATCAATGGAATATAAGAGTATAGGCGTGGAGTATAGATAGCATGTGGGGCTGTTAATAAAACGTATACTCCTATAACCTAGGTTATGTTGAAAATCTCTCTTTTAATGTTATGAGAAGACCCATCTATATAGGTAGGGTTGGGAAGATAGAATAGGATACAATTACATGTATGGTTAAAATGTTACATGAGGATAATTAACATTTTATATGAAGTTATATATGTATTGATACATGAGTAGTACATATATATATATATATATATATATATATAGTGGTACATATATATATATATATTGATAGGTATTTTGATACCTATGTGAATGTATACCTGGGCTATAAGGAAAAATAGAATTTAGTGTATTGCTCGAAGAAATTGATGGGGTAGAGGTAAGTATAACACTAGATGGAAATAAGTACTTTAATTCTGAACAGATTATTCCGCCAATCTGCCTATGAGCATGAAAAAAAAAAAAAAAAAAAAAAAAATTATGGAGAAGTGATATTTCTCTCATAAGAAAATAAAAAAAAACAAATACAGATTTAAAAATAAAAGCATGAGAGATTTATAGGTTGCTTTTGCTAGAAAAAGTAGAATGCTTTTATGCATTAGAAAAGAAGGAATTCTTTTATGATACAGGAAAAAAGTTGGAATACTCTTATGATTTATAAAATCTTTTCCATTTTAATTAATAAGCCGATGAGAGAAATAGAATAGAGAGACTAGCAAAACATGAACATACAATTAAACGTAAATGCATAAATTCTGGTGAGTCTTTGAAAAAGGGGAAACTGTGTCAAATTCATTTTTGGCATTTCCAAGTATTGATATTGTGAATGTGATGAATTATAAAAATTACATTTATCACTAGAAAAGGAAACATGAATTCTCACTATAAAATTTTTTTGGTGCAAATTTTATTTAAATTTCTTGAGTCTTAAATTCAAAGACAGAGAAATGATGTGAATCATTCAGCTACAAACCGAGAGAAAAGAGGATGAGCTGTATTTTGGACTTGGGTGTGGGGAAAACCCATCAGCTCCAAATTTGTTCACTTAAGTTTTGAACTAGTGGATACAATTTCATGTGAGAGGTAAGCATGGAATTGTAGAGATTAGTAATGAGTCTAGTTGTTACTAATTAAATTGATTTGGTTAACAAAAAGAAACAATGAAAAGGTACTAGAAGTACAACTATAAAATGAGAAAGGGTAAGCATAAACATGCATACGATACAATTGTTTTCTTTCATTTATGAGTACTAATGAAAAATTGTCAAATTGTTTAGCCAAGTGTGTAACAGGAAATGGTACACTCTGGAAACAAAGAGGGAAAAAGGTGAAGATAAATCACCTAGAAAATCCAGAAAAGCTGAACTGAACCAAGTTGCGTGAGGAAAGAATCTCACTGAAAAACAAGAAAGGATAAGTAGTGTACTAAAAGTGCACTAAACTATTATGAACCTGAACGATTTGATTAATAACTGAATGTCTTAAGTTATTGAAATGCAGAATGCTATTGTGAATTATCAATTATATGTACCTGATATTACTTACATTGGTATGGATTGTGGACAGAGAAAACAGAATGACGGATCTTCCATACAGACTTCTTGTAAAGAAGTAGGAAGAAAACCAACTGCATAAGGCATCAGTAAATATAGTGGAGGCAGGAGAGTACTCTGCTGGAAACAAATGGCTTATACATTAGCCCTACCATTGCTTATTAAATTTCCTGATATATTTCATGTCTCCTTGTTGGAAAGGAAACGTTATAATTTTTGTACATGATGCTTCTCACATGATTGATTTGAAATGTGGTCCAGGTGGAACCAGAAGAGGAATTTCCTTCCAGAGTCGCCTCAAAGATGAAAGCGAGAAGGAATTGAATTGCGAAAACGAACAGTAGCTAGAGTAAAGGTGCAATGGAGCACTTTACTGCTGAAAAGCTACATGGAACAGAGAAGCTAAGATGATGGAAAAGCATTCATAATTAAGTTCAAAATGAACTAAGTCGATAGTTGTCAAAACCGAGGACGGTGTTTATTTTCAGAGGGGGAATATGTAACACCCCCAAGTTCTATGCTTTTCAAATTAGACATTTGAACATACATCCATAGGGGAGTGGACCCCAATGGATAATTGTTATGTGGATATGGTTAAATACTTAATTATCAAAAATAAATAAAATATTGTGCATGCACCATGACCAGATGAGAAAGTGAGATCATATTCCTAATCCATGAGGTGATGGAAAAGGAAAAAAGACTTTCCCCAAATCTTTCAAAAATCCTTGAAAGAAATTATTTCTAATTTAGATTTTTGAGGAAAAATCTAAATTTTCCCAATGAAGAGGAGTAGTTGGGAAGAGGTGAGAAAAAGCTGGAAAAGCTGAGGAAAAGCTTAAAGCAGCTTTAAAGAGTCCCAAAATGGGAAGCCTAGGCTAAACAGAAATAAAGCATCCTGAAATTCTGGACGCAGAATTGGAAACAGGCTTTGGGGAAAGCACAGCTTAAATAAGCTGCTCCAGAACAGATTGAAGTTAGTCTGTTCTGGGGAGGATCTCTGCTCGGGGGTGAATCCTGGGAGATAAAGAGGATTCTATGGTTGGGAGGACTGGTCATGGTAGAGGTGTGCATGCATAAATTTGGAGATATCTGTAAGTCTGTGTTAATTATCTCTGTTTTCATGAAATGGCGATGTTATATTCCTTTACTCAAATTATGAAATTTTGATATGATATTCCTTTATGAAATTTATGAAATGGTGATGTTATGGGCTTTTATGAAATTTATGAAGTTGTGATGTTATAGTACATTATGTAATGTATGAATTGTTATGTTAGGTTGCATTTTGCAACTGTTAGATGGATTAATGGTTCAGTAACTTCTATAATTTCAACCACAGCTATTGACAGTAGAGACAAATGGTTGAGTGTAGAGATGAGTACATTGTAATAATGATGGTTGAGATGATGGATTAATTGAGCAGCCAATATAATAACCATGTATAGATATAGATGGCTATCTTCTAAAGAAATATTTAATTCTGTGTGTATAAACAGAAGATGTTAACAAATCGGTACCCACGAACATTAAGTTCCAAATAAATTAATCTATCATAACAATACTGATGGCACAGAATTCACTGTGATCAATAATAGAAAGTAGGGAACAACAACCCTCAGCTGTGTCACAATGGAAAGAATTGTAAAAATTAGAATTTACAGTATTCTATTAAATGTAATGGTACACATATGGAGGTAGCAGTTGAATCCTAACTAAGTACGAGGATTAATAATAGGGATTCTAAACTATCCAGTTCAGTATTCTCTCCCTCCATTTGAGTGAAGCAAGAGGAGCTGTTTCCTAGTTCCCCCTGGAACAGTTGAATCTGTACAAAAAAATATCACACATGTTGAATGTCTATAACAGTCAAATAAGGGGGAAAAAAGCCTATTGCAAAATCTATTGTGTAATAACAGTCTGTGTGAAGGAAGATTGTAAGCATGTGTAAAATACCATGAACAGAGCATCTGGTTACCATCCATAGAACTACTGGGGAAGTAGTGGAGCAATGGTGGTGAACTACGTAGAGATAGATGTATGCGAAGAGGCCTACATCTATACTTCGATGCTGAAACTTTAACATATTGAACATATTCGCAGGCCGGCAAACTGGGAAGTTTGATTAAGGGCCTAGTGATCATCCTGCACAGAAAACCTGAGACATGCAAGGTAAAATATGTGGATATATAAGTCTACTGTATGGGAACCGAGAAAGTGAGAGTGTTTCCATAGTTCTCTTAAGGCGGAAATTTTGGCAGTCTGGTGGCCGTTCGTAGGTACTCTAAAGAATCTAAACCCTTATAAATGGTATCGCATTGTACGTATGCAAAAGATAAAAATTAAAATTTTTACTTCCATTTGCAAAGCGTATATAAGAATGTTGAATATGTTCATGGGTGGAATTATCGTAGGGGTGATGAATATAGACCTATTAGGAAGATAGACCTTAAGAGAGACCCTGTTGAATTCATTCGTAGTAAAATGAAATAATTGAGAAGAGGAGTTAAGAACTTTAGGAAGAGTTAAAACATGAGGATGAGGTACGTCGTATGTTATTAAATAATAACATAATCCTATGGAAAAATAAGGTTGCAGCTTCTATTGTACTCCCCAAATACTTGTGTTTGTGTCTAGTTAACTTACTATTTTTATGCATAAAAGTTTAGCGCTCAAGCATTATTCATGGTTTTATTATCCTTGCTTTTAAGAAATACTACGTATGCAGTTTGTTGACCGCTATTAATTATAAATCATAGGAAATATTTTTTCATTCTAATAAAATAAATGTAAAAATAAAATCCATTTTCTGCATATATTTTATTGGCATTTAAAAAAATATTCTATTTTACTTAGAATTTATTCTATAACAATAAATATACATACACCTTTATATATTAGCCTAATTAATTGGTATGGAAACAAGGTATTTATTTTTACAAAAAGAATGATGCTTACAATTTCATAATTTGATTTTAAAAATATTTAAAATTAATTAAATTATAATTAACTTATCAAAATTATTTTATAACAGAATAAAATTATTATAATTTTTAAATTTGATTTTACTTCTCCTCAGTTATAAATCGCTATGGGCAAGATATGTTGCATTGAATTATTATGGAAACATGTATTTACCTACAAAAGCAGGATATGCTACATAATTTCTATAATTTTGGTTTTAAAAATATTTTAAAATTAATTAAATTATAATTAACTTATCAAAATTAGTTTTACATTGCAAATAAAATTATTATAATTTTAAAAATTTTATTTTACTTCTCCCCTTTATTATAATCTCGGCATAGGCAAGATATGTTGCATGAGTTTACCTACCTAAATCAATAACTTATTATCATGTAACCTCGCACAACCATGAAATATTATTCTCGACTAGGATTAACCTAGAAAGTGTATTATTATACAAAAAATGTCTAATAATAAGTTAGTAAGCTAATTTGTAGTGTTTATAATAAAACATATATATATATATTTTTTTTTTAAATAATTTTTTTATATTTTCAAATGTCCATGTTTATGGTCAATAAATATGTGTGTTTACCATTCTATTTACTCAATTTACTTATAATATTTATCATTTCAAAGATCATTTAATATTTTTTCCACATCTAAAACAAACCATATACTAATTACTATTTATAAATAATACATCATATTATTTATTAATTTTTTAAAATTAAGATGTATATTAAACATACATTTACAAAACCTAAAATAGCATTTTTACAACTATATGTAAAAATCATTGGTTACTAATTCTTTAATATATGGCAACAATGATGAGATAATTTCACTATTTTTTACAAAGGGTCTGGGAATAAACTAATGGCAGTACCTTGTTTATACTCCCAAATAAACATTATTTGACAATTTTAAATATATTTATTTATTTAACTCACACGTTCATCAATAATGAATTTGATATCTATTTCATCATAAGTCATCATGTTTATATCACCCCTATTCTTCATATAGTTTTTTTATATTTGTTATACTACTCCATGTTAAAAAAAACACATTAAAACAAAAATTTCGAGGTCTATATTTCTATAATGTCCACATGGTCTAATCATTCTATGATGTTGATTTATATCATTCTCTACTTACATTGAATGGCAAGTTTTAACTCTTTACAATATATTTTCATTATTTACAAGAACATATACTTCTACATGAACAAATTTACATTAATTTACATCCATATCTTATTTATGTTACCTAGAAACCTTGCCGCTTGCTCTGCCAATTCATGCCTATAGGTCATTTAGAAAAATCTCTACATTAATGAATACATATTTTTCCATAATAACACAATCCCACTCCCTATGTACTATAAATAAATAAACATAATCACATCATGGCACGCAAAGATCTCTCGCAGACTCCCATACACAAGATCTGAGAGACTACCATACGTATGTTTTGTAAAATAATACCAATTAATTATATTAAAAAATACAGATTTTGAATCAGACAATTATATGTCTTCGAAATATTTGCTATAGGATTCAAGATCAAGGGAAACGAAAAAAAAAAAAAATTATGAATAAATTACCAAATTCATATACTTCCAAATACGTATTGAAAAGAAATACATGGAATACAAACTTGGGAAAATAGATTGCTTGCATAAGCCTCTGGGTTATGTCGGCGATTCCATGTCAGTACGTGAGCTAGCTACGGCTTCCCACGAGGAGCAATGATATGGCTGCCAGGCTCAAGCTTGCTGAATCCGAATTATTATCCTCAAACTCGTCATAATATCAAAGCCTTCCCACAACCGCACCGTTAATTCATTTAAATAGTGCCGGTTCGTTGAACCACAAAGTGAAACCTTCTAAGATAGATGATATCTTTCCTCGAATCCTCGTATATCGAAACTATGGAGGACCCTCCGTGATGAGCTTGCCGTGGGATATTTGTCACCGAAACCCACCATGAAAGACATACCAAGAGGGACTTACCTAAAATGTAATCGACCTTCGTAATTTATGTGACGTTACCAGATGCACACGATGAAGCAAATTATCGTCGCATCCGTAAAAGAAAACCAAGGTTCTTATAATTTATGTGATTTGTGAGCGACTACTTAAGTGGTTTTTTTCCAATTATTATTATAAGAAAAAAAAAGAATTATGTAATTAACTTTATACTCCGAGAAAGCTACAATGGATATACAAATGGGATAATTTTTTCTCTCTCGTTAATTATATATTTTGAAAAACTTAAAGTGATAGTGTATATGTACTTTATTAAAGCTAAAATTCTATAAGAATGCTTGTCTATAGGTTTTATCGCCACATTGCGTTGGTTATATTCTGATTAAGTCACCGTAGGACCGATGCGAGGAATGATGTTCCCGTAGCATATTGTGTATTTGGTAATCTTCTCTCATATACAACAACCCTCCCGTCCAAGTGAAACATATATAAAAACCTAAAGGACCTTAATTTTTAAACTCATAGCATAAGAGGAGAAACCTTCAATTACCTCGGGTAATGTACTGGAATTGAGGACTTTGTGGAAGAATTGAGAAGAGGAACACTTTGGCCTCTCGTAAACTTCCGTGCTTGCTCTCCTGAGAAAGGAGAAGGCCGCTGTGATTATTAGTTTTATGATGATGTGGTCGTTTTCACAATGAGTAGCTTAAGCGGCTTAATATGCTTAGGATATTAACTACACCAGACATGTGGATTTGAACCCTGCACATTTAAGATCCTAATCACACTTGTCTGAAATACACACAAATTTTGCTGAGTGCGTGTTTATAGAATATTCTAACAACCCAACAGAGCTACAGGAGAAATACATCAGCTGCCCATGCAAGCTCATCTTGCATGTCAGTGGAGGTTAGTGGAGAAACAATAACATGAAGTCATGAACATTTTCTACCTAGTTTAAAATTTAAATAATGGTGTGAATGAAAATCAAAATAACTTATAATGCTGGAAACAATACATTATAGCCCGAGAATGAGCAATAGAAAGGGCACTCTCCACCATATGATCCCTTCAGATCAAAGAACGAAATAGCTCATCAAATGGCAAAGTAATAATGCTAGAACAGAAGATGAAAATTCAATATATTAATTTTCAATTTTAATCTAACATATGAACATGAAGTGTTAAAAAAATAGGTTATGAACATGGTATGCTAAAAATAAGTTTTGGTGGGCTAAAGTGAGGGTGGTTGCAAGAGCCCAGATTATAGGTATATTTATTTAAGAATTTACAAGACTTTAAAACCAATACAAAAACATTTTTATTAAAAAGCATTATAGTTCATCACATCATTAGTTAAGATTTGAATCTGAGCAATACTTAATCACCGAAAATAACTCCAATTTCCAAAACAAATAAGAGAACACATTAGATCAAATTTAAAATAAGTGTTATAAAAGAATTCAACCATCCAAACAGATCATGTGTTATAAACAAGTGAAATGATTGTGGAAGAGGCATAACATTATACCGAAGTAGCTCTTTAAGCAGGAGACTGAATAAGGTTTGTCAATAGTTGCAAAGACGATGGAGTGAGGTAGCTACTGCTGCAGAAGTCTCTGCTGCGATTTCTGTCCTGTGATTTTGGATGTATCTATTTTGTACAAAGTCCTTGGAGTGTCCATTGTCTCTGGATTCTCCCAACAGCAGGTCTGGAAGTCGGATCTCCCACCTAAAAGGAAAACAAGTCAAACTCACTCCTCCATGTTGATGTAAACAGTATTTTTGAGCAATTTACAGGTAACATATAGTTAAGGTTAAATTTAATTGAGGTGTTTCATATGAGCCATAATCATTAAAAAACACCTATAGATGCAGTCAGAAGGTGACTATGATTTGGGGAAGTTAGTTAATTCACCTGAACCCACAGCTGGTTTTCGGTGGCGCTTGCTTTCTGCGAAATAATCGGTTCCCACCTAATAGTGCCTAACGTTTTCCAACCCTGCAGCTGCTGCAAGTTCATCTCCACTGAAGTGCTCCCTGCTGCCACAACATGGTAACCGTGAATGCCATAGAAGCCCATATTTCACATTATCCCCCCAGCACGTAGTAACCTCCCACTAAATCCACCTGCTCAAATACACAGTATGATCCAAGTGTGAAACATCATTGCATCCCCTCAATTCTCAAAGAGAATTCTTAATTTAAAGAAGTGGAAAGTGGGTTGGTAAGTATTTACCATAGTATCTAAGAATTTGTAGAATTATCTATCATCATGAGACTTGCATGGATCTATCAATTTATGTCTCGGAGAGGAATAACTGCTTATAACAGATCTGGTTATTTAATGGTGAGCAATATCAACATGCTGCTCTAATCATTCAAACAAGACTGATGGGCTTTGCCATTTCAATAACTGAAAGAGTATCATTACCTGGATTTAACTTTTCAGCCGAAATTCCATGGACCAATTTTTTTGGTTAACAGCTTATTATTTGGGTTTAACTAAAGTTATCATTAGTATTTTGTGCCTCCAGCTTTTGCACCATGTATTTTGTTTTTTAACCACATACCTAATTCCATGACCAATTTTTTTGGTTAACAACTTAGGTTTAACTACAACTCTCATTTGGATTTTGTCTTTGTTTTTTAACCACATACTTTTAAAGATGTGAAAGCTTACATATGTATCAGTTTGCTATCTTAGTTCAAGAAACTAGGAAAACGGCTATACTAGGAATGATGTTCCAAACAATGTAGGAAATCGACATTATAAGAAAGAGAACTCCACAGTGCTACGTGGCTGTAGAAGGCCATTTGGGTTGAGTTCATAACGAGCATGCAAAATGTTGCCAGCACACTCAATTAACTTCAACAATGAACGAAAATATGATTTACAGTAGTCAGCCCAAATCTAAAAAATCTAACAAAACAAAAACCTGTGATCTCTAATTCAGAAGATTGTAAATTAGGTAACCTGTGATCTCTAATTCAAAAGATTGTAAATTAGGAAAACCTGTTATCTCTATTTCAAAAGATTGTAAACTGACAATAGCATGCATTGATCAGCGTCTTTATTTTCTCCGATGGCATGATTAACAACAGTTCTAGAGCATTGAAGAATATAACTACACCAAAATGGAGTAATTATGTCATTACATTTGGATTTTGCCTGTCTGTGAGAGCAGAATCTCCTCTCCACTTTATCCTGTTAAGTACTGCTGGACAGCTCTGGAATGCTGAGCTTCCAGAAACAAAATAGATTTTGTGCAGAGCATCTGTAATCCAAGTCACCCAACACAAAACTGAGAACCAGCAAAGAGCAGTATAAGAATTATTCTACAAACCTTCTGAACAGTAAGCCTGAAAGCCATTTCTGCCGCAACTGATTAATAAATTAAATTAAAATCTACAGAAGTTGATGCGCATATATATTTATTCTCAGGCAACCAAAGTAAGGACGATTAGAAACATTTTGGACATAAAAGGAATTAGTTCTCTGCGTTTTGCGTGCAAGGTTAACGGGGCTTATTCTGAAGGCTATAGAAGTCTTGTGGGTGCTCACGTGGGGCTTATTCTGAAGGCTATAAAAGTCTTGTGGGTGTCCGACATGAAAAGAAGAAATTCATGAAACATCAACTGAATCACGAGTCACTGTTTGCCAATGGCTCCATCACCATTTCCTCACTGTACTATTAACGCACAAATGTTAAATTTTCTGAACTAAAAGAAGCTAGTTGCACGACACAAAGTCAATATTGCTTATCCGGTAACAAAACATTAACTTTTTCACAACCAATAAAAATAAAAAACAAACTTAAATTTATTTAATTAAGGTTATTATTTTGTAAACTAAAATCTGTAAAATAATGAATTTTTATTTTAAAATTTTAATTAATAAAAAAATTAGAATTTAATGAAAGGGTACTAACAAGAGGTATAAGGTTTAATTTTCAAAGTTAGTGTACTTTGGGATGAATTTTTAACGAATAATTTATTTCCAAATCATTTTAGGTCTAAGTTCGATTAAAGTAACAAATTTATAGGTCTACAATCTTGATTAAAGTCACAAATGTAAATATGGATGTATGTTTATTTTATATTTTTGTATTAATTTGTTTTGATGAATTTTAACTAATAAGTTTTATGTTTTAATCATTTGAGTGCGTATTTTTATTGATTAAAGTAATCAATGTCTATTTTTTCATCAAATTTTTATTATATTTTTTAAAAAATTGTGTATAGTAGTTTTTAAGTATAGTTATGAAATTTTCTAAGTTCCACCATAATATTTTTGATATGTAAAACTTTTTAAAATTAAAGGTATGCTTTGTTAGTCAGACCCTAATTATTGTGTATAGTATTTAGTTGTTCATACCATAAGGATTGCATAATTAAATGTATCCAATAGTAAAACATGTAAATATTCAAATTTAAATATGAAAGGAGCATTTAGACACAAGTATTCACATTAGCCCAAGTTTCATGATGATGATGATGATGTCACAAATGTTGTAAATAAGGAAAATTCAAAATCCATTGTTAAGTGATACTTTATGCATTTATTTCATCTATATAGGACCCCAAAGTGATAATTTAGAAGGTCACTTCACAATTTAAAAGTAGCCCATATAGCCATTAATACTTTCTTCATAGGTCAGAATATTTTTGTAAATTCAAATGAGAAAGTGCATTTAAAGAAATAGTAACCATAATTCACCTCACCTAACAAATCTTTAAAATTAACTTTCCTATAAAAGTTCTAGTTTAGGTTACCCTATTATGTTAGACCTCTAGAATTCTAGTCCAACCCATTGCTTTATTTTTATTCACTATAACTTCATCACATATCTGCACTTGGGACCCAAATCTTCCAATAATAAGTGTATTAAAAATAATCAATGTAATTTAAAATGATCATTCACAAAACAAAAATTACATATTGTCAACCATATTGATATACATATGAGGAGTTTTCTGTGTAATAATTAATGATCAAGAAGATGCATTTTTAATTAGAGAGATATAAATGTTGAAACATATGCCTTAAATGTGCTTATTTGTACCATATATATTAACTAATAAAAACAATTACATAACAACGTAACTTGTTTGAACGATACATATGAACCCACCTCTCATTCACTACAAGAAAGGATGTATTTGATCCAAGCTAGAACTCCCTTTTAGCATGTTCATCTTAAAAGACAATTACGAGTTTGAGGAACAATTTCTTCTCCGAGTACATCATATGCTTCCATCACTTATCATGGTTCATGCTTTCTTGGTATAATTTAACAAATTTACCATATGTAATAAAACTGCCTCATTGCTTTATATTTCACTTTGTTTAAGCTTCTTGAATATATTCAAGGTACAATCTCAAATTAGCAAAACTATGGTTTAGATTGTCCCTTTGACCATTTATGATTTATTCAAAGTAAATTCAAATATGCATCATGGAATTACCTTCAAAATTACCAATCTTATTCTCAATCTTATAGAAGGCATAAGGACATTTTGAATATATATTGTTGACACGATTATATATTATTTAGGTAAGAAGTCATTAAAAGGCTGTGTGTGGAATTTTGGTGTAATTAGATTGGGATACTAAAATTACAAAGAAATTAAACCACAACTTTCATACAACAATACAATCAAATCATCCATAAGACGAGGAATAACCCTTCACAACCATCCCACTTGTTAAATATGTTACTCAAAGTTTGTCCATCTTAAAACCTTTTAAAAAAATCTTCGTCTTAAACCTTTTGAAAAAACTTAATGATTCCAACTCTAAGTGTAAAAATTTCATGCGATTCAAGAGTGTACCAAATAAAAATAGTGAATAAGCTTTCAGTGATGATGCACTTATAGAGGTGGTATAATAGGGATGAAACATGTTATGTTTTTCAAACATAACATAAATTTCAAAGCTATATTAGGAAGGGGCTAAATAAATTAACAGTAAAAGATATGTTATTAAAGTTGGTAGTAACCATAGAACTAAAAGGTGTTTAAAATATACACATATTTGGATACTATTTGGTTTTAAGTTCAATGATGAAGTAATCTAAATCAGTGTATTAATTACTTCACATTTTAAAAATTATTGTTTGTGAGGTCATTCACAGAGGCTCATTGTGTTTTAGAGGGTTATTTGAGCCAAGAGGCTTATTCTACAATCTATATGAGGGGGAAGAGAGGTTTATTCTACAACCAAGATGAGGGGGATGTAAGTATGTTCCATGGCCTGAGTTGACACGTCCTCTTAAAATGAAAATAAAATTATGCTCTAAATAGAAAAATAAATAAATTACACACATAAACAATAGAAATAACACATATTGTATTTGCACCGTAAAGAAGTTTGTATGTTGAGAAATTTGATCCTCTAGTTTAAGTGTTGAATCCTTTTAATTAAGATGAATCATGCTTGTATTTAATGAAAACCAAAACTCACTTATTATAATAGTTTAAAATGTATTTATTTTTAATATTTTTAGATTAAAATAAAATACAAATGCCTCTCTAAAATATTAATTTTTTATAGAATAACATTAACACATTACTTATGAGTGGTCATATCTTAAATAATTTCACATGGGGATATATGAACACATCACTCATGCCTATAGGTATCCATGCTTATAATTAATTTCATAGTCACTTTTATTAGGTAATGGCTATGATTCCAATGCTAAAGTTATTTAGGAGGAAGCCTTGTTGTTTCATGTTTTATATGAGATATTTATGTGCCTCGTATTGGTTATTATCGATCAAAATACTTTGAAGAAGATAATAAATTAGGTTACGTATTAATTTTATTTTTGTTTAAAATCACTTCAAATTTTATATTATTATTATTATTATTAATTTTATATAATAAAATTATAATATATATATATATCTATATATATATTTTTTTACCCTTGTTTAAAAAATATATATATATATTTTTTTGACATAATTCCAAAATGTTTGTATTCAAAAAAGAGAAAATTGGGAATCAAAGCTCCATTGTTACAGTGGAAATATATGTTGAAAAAGAAGAGGTAGAGAGACACGTATGAGTAGCTTCCGGTGACTCCGACTATGTTCGATCGTTGCAAGCCGAGCTGTGTAGATCTCGTATAAAACCGTGATGTCAAGAAAAGACATTTATGTATAACATTTTAAAGGGAAGTTGTTTTTTGGAGCTTGTAGATCCTCAGAGGTTGCCTTCAAGGCCTCGTAGATCCCGTATTTGCCGTGGCCGGGAACCGGGCTCCACGTTGCGAAAAGAATCCTAGTTGCCATCGAATTTTGGGCAAGAAAAAAACAAAAGCCACAGCACGCAATCTAAGAGATTTTGTCCTGTTCATGACAGAAAACAGAAAGACTCACAAGCGTTGCATTTGAGGCTGCCGAGAGGTTTGTGACAGGCTCTGTTTGCTTGAGCATCGACCTCGTTATTAAGGGAGCGAAGGACATGAATAAAACGAGTTTCATGCATTAGCTGGGAGAGCGCATGGAATCGATTTATTATTTTCTGGAGAGCTATATTGGTGGTTGTCCGATTGTGAACCATTAAGTTGATGATGATTGTTGAATCCCCGATCACAGTTGTTGTGCGAATGCCGAGAACTTGGAGCTGAAGGAGGCCTTGGTATAGAGCGAGGGCTTCAGCTCTGTTGTTGGGAAGGGGGCCTAATCCCCATTCATAATATAGAATGATGTCTCCATTGGCGTTGCAAATAATTCTGCCCGCCCCAGCCTTGCCACGATTGGACTTGGAGGCACCATAAAAAAATAGATAGTGCGTGTTACAGCTTCTAACCTAGCCTGCAAACTCTTTATCCTTCATTCTGATTTTCCAACTGCTGGTAGGTATTTTTTTACTGCTGGTATCATTTCTGTTTTGACCATAAATTTGACTCCTATTACTTTGATCGAGCAGGCATCCAATATAGTTTCGCTCTTCAACGAAGAGGTCAGCTGCATCGAAGCTCCTTTGGCACTTGACAGCTATTGTTTCTAGGGCGAGTCCTCTGGCCTTGTTATATAGCTTCCTGATATCGATTTTTTTGTCTCTGAAGATTATTTGATTGCGTGATAACCATATGCGCCACAGTATAGTGTAAGGGAGTGTGTTCCAAACTCTTCTTGCTACGTTGTTCTTCTTGCGTTGCCAGGGGTAGTTCTTCTTCCATAGATGTAAGAGATCGGCAGTGGTGCTGTGGGAACCCCAGGGGAGCTGGTCCTTCAGGAAGGCTTCTTTCCAGCAAATTGTGGCGAAGGAGCAATCTATGAAGAGGTGTTGGATAGTTTCCTCAGCTGCTTTATAGTTTGCACAGCGGGAGGGTCCAAGAATGCCACGCTTTTTCAGATTATCAGAAGTTAACAATTTTCCTTTCAGAAGAACCCATATGAAAAATTTGATTTTTGGAAGAGTCTCTGATTTCCAAACAGTTTTCCATGGAATCCATATGGGCATGAGCCGATCACTGTTACAGATTTGATGGTAGGTAGTTTTGACTGTGTATTTGGTTCCTGAAGGGTCCCAACAGAAGCAGTCATCTTCGTTTTGTTTGGTGGGGGCGATACCATGGAGCTGCGTCTGCAGATTTTCCAGGCTTGAAAGTAGCTCATCAGGGATATCAAGAAAATGCCAACCAGTCCAGAGGTGAGTGTGAATATCCCACTTGGATATCTGGCTCAGGCTGTGAATCCCTTTGCTGTCAAGGTAGGTGAGGATCTGATGAGTTCTAGGCTTGCTGCTGATAGGTAGCTGTCCCAATATTTTATCAGCCCCTATTATAGTGTTGTTACCTCCCTTGGGGACCTTATAAATATTAGAAGCAAGGATGGGAATTGATTTTTTGCACAGTCCCCAGATTTTGGTGCAGGCTCTGAGAGGTATATCGTGGTCTAATAGAAGTTTCCTTTGAGAATTTAGATGTTTGGTTTCCAGCACTTTCTTCCACCACGCAGATTCTCCATTGATAAGTCTCCAGATTATCTTGCCACCAAAAACCAGGTTTAGAAGTTGTGGGGATCTGATCCCCAGCCCTCCATAATCGTGAGGTTGAATAACCTGCTTCCAATTTATAAGATTGTATTTCTTTCTTTCAGTTTTTCCCCCTTGCCAGAGAAAGTGACGTAGGATGGCTTCCACTTTGTGATGAAATCTGGCTGGAGCTTACAGGAGAGTGAATTGATACAAGGGCAGAGAGGAGAGACCTGATTTCAAGAGGGTTAGGCATCCTGCTGGGTTAATCCAAAAGGAGCCCCATTGCTGCACTTTCCTTTTCATTTTGTCGATAATGGTGTCCCAAACTTCAGCTTTTAGAGAACCCACAGTCACTGGCATGCCCAGGTATGAGAAATGCCCCTCCCATTAACAAGGTGTCATCAGCAAACTGGGAGTGGTTTATATTTTTGACTCCATTCCCAAATTTAATGCCAGTGATAAGGCCGGTGCGGCGTTTGTAATCAAGAGCCCTACAGAAGGATTCAGCCATCAAGATGAAAAGATAGGGGGAAAGGGGACAGCCTTGACGTAATCCACGGGAAGATTGGAAGGAAGGCCCTGGCCTGCCGTTGATGAGAGGGGAGATCCAAGGGCCGGAGATGCATGCTTGGACAAGGTTGATGAAGGGTGGGGAAAATCCCATTTTCTTTAGGACAGCGAGGAGGAAAGAGTGTCGAACTCGGTCGAATGCATTGGCTAAATCCAGTTTTAAAATGAAACCTTTTTCTTTTCTAACTTGGCTGGAATGAATAGCCTCTTGCCATAAAGGTAATGGAATCGTAGATTTGTCTCGTTGGCTAAAAATCCTCTGATTCTCGCATATGAGTGAGGGAAGGATAGGTTTGAGGCGAGTAGCTATGATTTTAGTCAAGATTTTGTATGAAGAGTTGCGTAGGAAATGGGCCGGAAATGAGAGAAAGTAGAGGGTCGTTTTTCTTTAGGGATAAGGGCACATGGGTGGCACAGAAGCCTCCGATTTTGTTCTGCATTGGGCCCATTTTATCATTTTGACAAGGTCTTTTGATTGTCCCCTGCTGAGATCTGTAGAAGCTAATGGGAAAGCCATCGCATTAGGGGCCTTGTCTCGTTGAAGTGCCTCAAATGGCTCTTTGTATTTCTTCTTCTTCTATATCCTTGGTGAGATCATCATTGAATTCATCGCTGATTTCGTGGGAAGATATTGGAGAAGACGGAATAATCTTCAGCTTCTTTGCTTCAGCTTAAGAGCACACTATAATGCTTTGAAGCGGCCTTTTTAATTGCATCTTGGGAAGTTTGAGTCAATTCCTCATCAGCTTCTGATGGAGGTGACATTGTTCCCGATTTGTCCTGACCGTAAATCGTTTATGGAAAAAGGTGGAGTTTTTATCCCCACCTTGTGCCTACACAGCCTGCATGATTTGATTCTCCATTTCTCGTCCTCCATACGTTGACACGATAAAAGCCGGAAGTAAAGGTCACATTCTCTAGCTTTGGTTTCTTGGGACAACCACTGCTCCTTTTTAAAAATATATATTATTATTAATAATAATTTTTATTTTATAAATGAAAATTACTTTATAATTTTTTAAAATCAAATGGGTAGTTTTTATAATTGATTTAATCGCTTTAAAGGGAAGAACTCTTTTAAATCTCTTTACAAGATCTTTATCCACTAAATTCAACAATATCAAAGAAAGACTTGCACTTCTAATTTTCCATTTAGATACTATTGATCTAATCTAGCATTTCTTAGATATCCTCAAGAAAAGCTCCCAAAATAACTACATGTATTGCATACAACATGGATTAAAACTAAAAAAGACTACCCTTAATTATTCAACCTGTGAATATGATTGACTTCAAATCCATAAATTTTTGAGCCTTGGCTAAAAGGATCATAATCCAATTCCACAAATGCTTCCTCAACCGTTCGTCATGCATTATTCTTGTGTTGCGCCCGTTGCACATCAAATTCCACAATGATTTCTTATTCACTGAAGTTCTTGTTGCACAATATGAAGGTACAATTCCATCATGCTTGAGGTTCAATATCACATGCTACTTGCACATCTCAATATTGGTCCGCGCATTTTTGATCCTTCGCAGGGCTTAATTGAGCGTGAAATTATGCTCTTCCCATTTCCCCTTGCCTAGTTAGCAAGGTCAAGATGTATTTCATAGTTATCGTCAAATACTCCAATTAATGATTGAATTGCCTTTCTCGCACTAAACAAGCGCTCCATTTTAAGACCAATGCAATGAACCTCCCTATATTCAAGGCTCTCTTGAATAGACAAACACGAATTCCTCGAGAAATGATGATCACGATCTCTCCTTATAGCCATACGTCTTTGCCCCACCATACCATCACTTCTATCAACGTGTTTACTATGACACTATCCTTGTGATTTCGTCGAACCAAGTGCTCAATCACTAAAATAATGCCTCCATAACGTACATCCAACTCCATTAAAGCAAAGCTATACCGTCTCTCAACATCCTTCCAAATTTAGTAAAGAAATGAACAACTTCCTCCCCGTCCCTTTTACCGTGATCAATATCATGGGGCTGTCCGCTACAACCACATGAACTGAAATAACTCAACAAAAGAAGAGGAGTGGCCAAAACAATAGAGAGAGAAATTTCATGATCGACAAACCAAGTTGGCTTGTGACATTCGATCTTAAAATAACTATTCCACTCATTATTTGTTTAATGATATTTAAGGCTTCGATACCTCTAAAATATGATTTTTACTTCAAATTTTCATGGTAAGAATTTAATTACGATACTCAATTCATCCTCAACCATAATTCCTTGTTCGGAGCCACCCTTGTTTGATAGTGAATCCACATTTGAATTGAGACATTTTTCGACATGGTAGAAATCAACCCAGAGCTTTGGTAATACTTATGTGGGCGGATTATGGGCCGCTTACACCTTGCCTAGTTAGACTATGTTTGCACTATAGGGAGATGACAATGTTCAGGTGTGCTGCTCATGTGTATACCCAGGGTCACCGAGTGAGGAGCAAGGTGGCAAGATATTAATTGCCCTCTCTTTGAAAGTTTGGTCCTAACCCCAATTGTAATGCAAAATTGAACTAATGTAATGGGAAAAATTGAGAAAATGAATTAGCTAAAGATATGTGGATATATGGGCCACTTACTTTTATGCTAATTACGCTAGTGTTTTGTATCTTAAGGATTGATTTGGGCAGTTTGAAACAAGTAAGCATCAATACTCTCTATATATCAGTATGAGTTAGAAGAAATGGTAGTATATTCTTTCACCTGTTGTTCTAGACTAACTTTTATATCATAGAACGTAATTTATCACATGAATTACAATTCTAGCTCAAAAAATGTTCAAAGAAAATTGACTTCTACTTCAGACCCATCTAGGATATCGAAGCATAACTAGAGAGAAGCAACATCTAGATGTGCTATTATGATCCACCATTTCTATCCCAATAAACCTAAATATATCCATGAAGCTTCAAATTTTTGCATTATATCTCAATCATAATTGATTGTGTCTTGAAGATATCTCAAAGAGATTCTTGGCAGCAATCTAGTGTATTTTATGAGCATCAACAATCAATTGACTCAATTTATTCACTACAAAGCATATGCTACTAGATCAAGAGTTCATTAAGAACATCTAGGCTCCCCATGAGTTGACGATACTAGGAATGATTTCAAAAATCAGAAACCAACAACATACTTCGCATAACCACTTAAAGTTGAGTTGCATAGAGAGTAGTCATGGACTTGTGTTGACAATATGATGCAGGAGTGTTGTCCTTGATGGCAACCTACTTGATGAAGTTGTGCTTGATAGAATATGTCTTGATAAACTTGTTAAACGATGTAAATCTGATGTATCTACAGTGAGTACAGAAGGTAATGATGAAACAAATTTAGTATGTGTTAGATCTATGATGAAAAGAGTATGTCTCAAGGCATACACGGATTTGTCTAGGATAAGTCGTGTATGCATGCGGGAAACAATGTGCCAAGTAGCGTATGGGCAAAAGCGCTCATAAAGTGAAAAACTAGGGGTAACCACCATGGTATTGACCCATTTTATTGGGTAATGATTCGTCTAAATGACCCCGTCCAAGAATACCATCGGAAGTAATGTGGTTTTGGTTCATGGTATTGAAAAAGGGTAAACCTATATAAAGAGAAGAAATTCATTGTGCAAATCATGAGTGTGGTGCAAGATGTCTGAGCTTGAATGAATACTTCTCTCTGAAGGATATCTGAATGGAAAGGTTACAGTTGAATGATAGATCTGAATACATGATGCACCAATGATGAAGAACGGTATCTAGATCTGAAATGTACTTGTATTTGCTAGATCTGTTTATGTAATAATTAGATCTGAGATGAGGCGAACATCTGTCTAAAGTAAAGGGTAAAATCTGTGTGATGTTCAGAAGAATTGCAATGACCTAAATGTCTGAAGAACCATACGCTAGTTTTCCGCAGAAGAAGTGCGTATATACGCGGCTTCCATGAATAGAAAGCGCGTATGCGCAGTGAAATTAGCTCTGTAATTTCTACAGAAGTATACGCGGGTTTGTATGGTAGAAGGCACGTACATACGCAGGTTAAGTGAAATGAAAGAGTGTATGAAAAATAGGGTTTGCTGAAGCATGGGGTATGAAATGTCTGATCTATTCTACTGTGTTGCTGCTATCTGTATTCTACAGTTCTGAGTTGTCTGTTTCATTTTGGTTGTATATGTGGATTGGATCTAGTGTGAAAATTGATGAAACATGGTCGATAGAGGTGCTGAGGGTTGTAGCCTTCAGTCAGGAGGTTGTATCTCCCTTCTAGGAGAGGCTGGTAAACGAGCGCAGGTTGGTGCCTGCATACTGGTATGAGTCTGCGCCAGTACATATGTTGTAAGATGTTTTCTTTAAAATAAAATATTGAAGGCTGAGGAACGACAGCGGTGGTTTTCTCCCGACTTGGGTTTCCACCTAAAATCCTGGTGTTCATGTGTGATGCTTTGTGTGATGGTTTGTTCTGTTCTTACTGCACATGTTTACTATTTATTGAACATCTGATGAATGTATGATGGAATAATATAAGTGAAGAATTAATGACATAATTAGATCTCTGTGTATACGCGAGTTTCATAAAGGGTATCCGCGTATATACGCGAGTCTGTATCAGGAAAGTAGCGTATGGGTTTTAGAAGCAAGAAAAAGTAAAAGTTTTGAATATGCAGTAAATACTGATTCACCCCCCCCCCCCTCTCAGTATTTTTCCAACAATTGGTATCAGAGCAAGTTCTTCTACAGAAGCTTGATCGGTTGAAGGAGATCTGTCGCAATGGGAAGTCATGAAGGAGTAATGTCTCTAAAGCCACCACTATTCAATGGAAGAAATCTAATATTCTGGAAGGTATGAACAAAAGCATATCTGCAAAGTCTTGGTGCAGAAGTATGGGCAATCGTGGAAGAAGGCTATCAATATCCGGCAAGTATTCCTACTGACGCGGCTGAAAGGAAGAAGTATGAAATCAATGCCAAAGTAGTGAATGTCTTATTAGGAAGCATTTCTGAAACAGAATTTGCTAAGGTGATGCAACTAAATTCAACAAAAGAAATATGGGACAAAGTCATTCTGAGCTATGAAGGAGATACAAAGGTAAAAAGTGCAAAACTCCAAACTCTCATAATTGAATATGAAAATTTAAGGATGCATAGTGATGAAAGTATTGCCAGTTTATTTTTACGTCTAGATGATATTGTAAATCGAATGAGAATTTGGGTGAAACCATAGCCGATACTACTCTGGTGGAAAAAGTCTTAAGATCTTTGACTTCAAAATTTGACTCTAAAGTTTCAGCTATTGAAGAAAGGCAAGATCTGCAAACTCTTACTGATGTTCAATTACATGGTATCCTGACTGCTTTTGAAATGAGACAAGGAGGTCCTTCTCAAATCAAAGAAGCTGCTTTTAAGGTGTCTGCAAAAGGAAAAGAAAAGGAAGTTGTCAAGGAATCCAGCTATATATCTGAAGAAGAAGAAGAAGCAAATTTTGTGAGAAGACTCCAACTAGGAACTGGAAGATTCAAAGGTAAGCTTCCGTTCAAATTTTTTGATTGTGGAAGAGTTGGTCATTATGCTGCAAAATGTCCTTATAAAGAAACATCTGCTAAAGGGAAAGAAGTAGCAAGACGGAATAAGAATTGATCTAGCACAATAAAAAGTTACTATATTAATGAAGACAGTGATGGGTTATCTGATAGTGAGGAAGAATGTGAACAAGATATTAGACTACTCATGGCAAAAGAATCTAAAGACGAAAAGAATACTTTTGTGGATGCTTTAGAAGAAAATGATTTTCTTGAAGAAAACAATCAACTCAAAGTAAGCCTAGAATAAAAGAACATAATCATAGAGACTCTTGAAAATCGGCTTGAAGGAAAGGAAAAACGCATTGAGGAATTGGAGTGTGAAGTAGTAAGTCTAAGGAAAGATAATGAGAAAGTAAAATCTCTCAATCTTAGATTTGCTAAAGGTTCAGAAACCTTAGATGGGATTATCAAGGTACAACGGTCTCCTCTTATAAAAACAGGTCTTGGATATACTGGGGAATCTTCCCAGACTTCAGCACCAAATTATCTGAAAGTAGCCACAGCTGGTTCACTACATTCAGCCACTCAGCAAGGGAACAAAGGATCTTTACAGGTAAAGCATGATCATTTCAATTCAAGGAACACTAACAGGGAGATCTTTCAAAGAAGCTACAACCAACAGGTAAATTCAAATAGAAGATTTCATGATCGCAGAAATTTCTACTTCAATGGAAATTGTTTCTCATGTCAAAATTTTGGTCATAAAGCTGTTCAATGTGTTGCATATAAAACCATCATGACAAGAGAATAAAGAAAGAAAAGGATAAATATTGAACCAAAGAAGAACACCTATAACAACTTTTCTCCTCTTCAAAACGAAGTTGAATGTACTTATTGCAATAACTTTGGTCATGAAGAATTTTAATGCAGGAGCAAGGTCCAACCAAAAGAACATGTTCCCTCAAGCTCTAAAGTGTGAAAAAAGAAAGAAATACCGGTTGAAAATTGTGGGATAGCATTATTTGCAGAAGGTGAAGAAAATCAATGGTACATTGATAGTGGGTGCTCAATACATATGACAGGTGACAAAAGAAAACTTCTTGCATATAATGCTCTAAAAAAAGGAAAAGAAAGTTACATTTGGAAATGATACTCCTGCTGTAATTAAAGGAAAAGGGTCAGTGTTTCTAAAAGAAAAGGTGAAGGCTAATGATGTCATGTATGTGGATGGATTAAGGCATAACCTGTTAAGTGTAAGTCAAATGTGTGATCAAGGAACATAAGTTGTCTTTAGTTCAAAAGAATGTGTGGTTTGTGATCTTGATACAGGTAAAATTATTATAAAAGGGAAAAGAAACCCAAGCAACCTTTATGTACTGAAGAACTGCAAAGATCAATGTTACTTGAGCAAGTCTTCAGAAAATTGGCTATGGTATAGAAGGTTGGGGCATCTGAGCTTCTCTCAAATCAACAAAGCAAGCAGACTTCAAGCTGTTCGTGGTCTTCCCAATATTAATCTACCAGAAAGTATCATATGCAAATCTTGTCAATTCGGTAAGCAGACTAGAGTACGATTTAATGCCAAAGAAGGATCATCAAGTGAGCCTCTTGAACTCATTCATACTGACATATGTGGACCTATGAGGAAAAAGTCACCACGTGGGGAATAATACTATATCTTATTTATTGATGATTACTCTAGAATGTGTTGGATCGGGCTCATTAAACACAAAGATGAAGCATTTGAAAAATTTCAGATCTTCAAAGCTTTAGTTGAAAATGAATTAGATCTAAAAATCAAGTGTCTTAGATCTGATCAAGGAGGAGAATATACATCAAATGAATTCTTTGAATTTTGTGAACAACATGGCATAAAAAGACAGTTCTCTGTAGCAGGCACTCCACAACAAAATGGCGTAGCATAAAGAATGAATAGAACAATTCAACAAATGGCTAGAGCTATGCTTGATGATTCTGGAACTCCTGACATGTTCTGGGGTGAAGCAGCACATACAGCAGCTAACATTCTCAACAAGGCTCATGTTCGGGTAAATAGTGACAAAACTCCATATGAACTCCGGTATGGTAATTCTCCCTCTGTGAAGCATTTTAGAGTTTTTGGAAGTAAATGCTTTATCAAAAATAATGATGAAAAGCTTGGCAAGTTTGAACCTAGATCAGATGAAGGGATATTTCTTGGTTACTCATCTATAAGCAAAGCATACAAATGTTACAATAAAAGGCTTCGAAAGATTGTTGAATGTATTGATGTTGTTATTGATGAGTCTCCTGCAGCTCCTATAGAAGAAAAACAAACAACAAAAGAAGATGATGGTGACTTTTGTCCTTCTACATCAAATAGAAATGATATAGACAGTGGATCCAATGAAGAACCTGAAAATGATCTATCTGGAAAAGCTCCATCCAGATATGTTCAAAAGAATCATCCTGAATCTCAAATTTTGGGAGACAAGGAATCAGATGTACAAACAAGGAGAACTCTTGTGGGATCTTCTAGTCATCTAGCACTTCTATCCACAATTGAACCACACAATGGCAATCAAGCTAGCAAAGACGAATGTTGGAAGCAAGCCATGAATGAAGAACTTGATCAAATTGAAAAGAATGACACTTGGGAATTGGTACCAAGACCACATGATAAAAATGTCATTGGAACTAAATGGATTTTCAAGAACAAGTTAAATGAGAATGGGGATGTTGTAAGAAACAAAGCTAGATTGGTTTGCAAAGGGTATACTCAACAAGAAGGCATAGACTTTGAAGAAACTTTTGCTCCTGTAGCTAGACTTGAAGCCATAAGAATGTTTCTTGCTTTTTCAAGTTATCAACAAATCAAAGTTTATCAAATGGATGTTAAATCTGCTTTTCTTAATGGTGATCTAGAAGAAGAATTATATATAGAAAAACCGGAAGGATTCATTTTGGGAAATGATGAAAATCTTGTCTGTAGACTTAAAAAGGCTCTATATGGTCTCAAACAAGCTCCAAGGGCATGGTATTATCATCTTGACAAATATCCTCATCAACAAGGATTTTCAAAGGGGTCTGCTGATAGCAACTTATACACAAAAATTGAAAATGATAAACTATTGATTGTGGTTGTATATGTTGATGATATCATTTTTGGGAGTAACGAAGAATCTATGAGTCAAAAATTTGCTTTTGTCATGCAGCAAGAATTTGAAATGTCCTTACTTGGGGAACTAACATTCTTTCTTGGCTTGCAAGTGCATCAAACTGCAGATGGTATATTCCTATCACAAGCAAAATATCTTAAGCAAATTCTGAAGAAGTATGGCATGGAAGAATGCAAACCCGTAAGTACACCAATGATAACCGGATGCAATCTCAGTTCTCATGATGATTCTCCCACGGTGAATCAACCAGAATACAGATCAATGATAGGAAGTCTACTTTATCTCATTGGGACTAGACCAGACATTATGCATGCAGTTGGGATTGTTGGACGATTCCAAGCTAATCCAAAAGAGTCTCACCTTCAGGCTGTCAAAAGAATTTTCAAGTATCTACAAGGAAATCAAGACTTTGGAATATGGTATCCAAAGAATGTTGATCTTACTCTTCATGCTTACATTGATGCAGATTGGGCAGAAAATGTTGATGATCAGAAAAGCACGAGTGGTGGTACATTCTATATGGGACCCCGATTGGTATCTTGGCTCAGCAAGAAGCAAAATTCTATTGCATTATCTACAGTAGAAGCAGAATATGTGGCTGCTGCATCTTGTTGCACTCAACTCCTTTGGATGATGCAAACCTTGCAATATTTTCAAATCAAATGTACACCTCCTGTCCCCATTAGGTGTAATAATACAAGTGCCATCAGTATCTCAAAGAATCCTTTTATGCATTCGAAGACCAAGCACATTCCCATCAAGTATCACTTCTTACGTGAACAAGTGCTTGAACAAAAGGTGAAGTTGGAGTATGTTCCTTCCAAGGAACAAGTTGCTGATATCTTTACCAAACCTCTGCCCAGGGAAGCGTTCGAGTATCTAAGACAGAAATTGGGAGTAGTCTCTGCCAGTCAAAAGAACAAATCTGCTTAAATTCAGAAGATTAAATTGAATACATGGTTTTACTGAAACACAGTCGCGTATATATGTGAGTTTTTTAACATAAAGCCGCGTATGGATAATTGTTGACATTTTTTGGTTGAGGTCAGCATTTTTCAGTATTGATTTGGTTATTTTGGTTATGCTTATCACTGACAGAGCACTTGATGTAAAGAAGACAAGTACAAGAAGGACAAACTCAGGGGGAGATGAAGGAATGTGAAGTTTCCATACGTGGGTTACATGAACAAAAGTCGCGTATACACGCGAGTTCCAGCAGACACAGTCGCGTATGCATTGCTGATAAGAGAATTTATATGATAGCTGAAGATCTGGAGCAGAGGTTCATGGGGAGCATCAGTCCGACTGTTAATAACTACATTATTGACTCTGTATCAACTTATTTTTTTAGTTCTAAATAATGATGAAATGATTCTTGGTTACTTATGTTGAAGATCATGGATGAGCCCAGATTGTTACTTGATGAAGAGTATCTGTTCGATGAGATGGAAGTCTTATGATTCAGAGATGTGGATAGATCATGCAGAGTTTGTTGCTGATGACTTGTTGTTGAAGGTGTTCAGGTTGCACAAGTTAAGGAGGAGCCTTTGCCATATGGAAAGGATGCATTGGATGCACTTTTTCAGGGGGAGTCCTAGTATAATGCACTATTGGAATTATGATGGTTCTGATATATGATCTCTCTTGAGGCCTTTTCTGGTTTTAGTCATGAATATTCATTTCTGTAATTTGATGAAAAGGTCATGTTGAGACCCATGATGTAAAATTGTAATTTTCAGTCATGTAAGGACTTGTCAAAGTTTGTAAACCCACTTGGTTGGGTAGCTGAGTCAAATTTTTAAACCCACTTGGTTGGGTAGTTGAGTTGAGATGTGTAAACCCACTTGGATGGGTATTTGAGTTTCTTGGGTGGATCTTTGATGTAAGTATGAGTCCTTGGTGATAGGAAGGTCATAGAGTTGTGTGCTTCATTGAAAAATACGTTTGAAGATTCAGCATGAACTCAGGGGGAGCTTGGTCACTTCAGTGTACATGAGATCTGCAGATCGCTTGCTTCTACAAAAAGGAGAAAAAACTTGTGTTGGTTTTGATCCGTCCTTTGCCCTTGATGTCAAAGGGGGAGAGTGACATGGTGTTTGAATGGTGTCAAAGAATGACGAGAGTGACATGGTGTCATTGTCTTCTTAATATATCTATCTGTTGTATTGATCAAACACCATCATGGTTGCCATCAAGTCCAAAGGGGGAGATTGTTGGCAATATGGTGCAGAGTGTTGTCCTTGATGGCAACCCACTTGATAGAGTGTTGCCCTTGAATGGAAACCCACTTGATGAATATGATGGCAACCTACTTGATGAAGTTGTGCTTGATAGAATATGTCTTGATAAACTTGTTAAATGATGTAAATCTGATGTATCTACAGTGAGTACAGAAGGTAATGATGAAAGAAATTTAGTATCTGTTAGATCTATGATGAAAAGAGTATGTCTCAAGGCATACGCGGATTTGTCTAGGATAAGTCGCGTATGCACGCGGGAAACAACGTGCCAAGTAGTGTATGGGCAAAAGCGCTCATAAAGTGCAAAACCAGGGGTAACCACCATGGTATTGACCCATTGTATTGGGTAATTATTTGTCTAAATGACCCCGTACATGAATACCATCGGAAGTAATGTGGTTTTGGCTCATGGTATTGAAAAACGGTAAACCTATATAAAGAGAAGAAATTCATTGTGCAAATCATGAGTGTGGTGAAAGATGTCTGAGATTGAATGAATACTTCTCTCTGAAGGATATCTGAATGGAAAGGGTTACAGTTGAATGATAGATCTGAATACATGATGCACCAATGATGAAGAAAGGTATCTAGATCTGAAATGTACTTGTATTTGCTAGATCTGTTTATGTAATAATTAGATCTGAGATGAGGTGAACATCTGTCTAAAGTAAAGGGTAAAATCTGTGTGATGTTCAGAAGAATTGCAATGACCTAAATGTCTGAAGAACCATACGCTAATTTTCCGCAGAAGAAGTGCGTATATATGCGGCTTCCATGAATAGAAAGCGCGTATGCGCAGTGAAATTAGCTCTGTAATTTCTATAGAAGTATACGTAGGTTTGTATGGTAGAAGGCGTGTACATACGCGGGTTAAGTGAAATGAAAGAGCGTATGAAAACTAGGGTTTGCTGAAGCATGGGGTATGAAATGTCTGATTTGTTCTACTGTGTTGCTGTTATCTGTATTCTACAGTTCTGAGTTGTCTGTTTCAGTTTGGTTGTATATGTGGAGTAGATCCAGTGTGAAAATTGATGAAACGTCGTCATTAGAGGTGCTGAGGGTTGTACCCTTCAGTCAGGGGGTTGTAGCTCCCTTCCAAGAGAGGCTGGTAAACGAGCGCAGGTTGGTGCCTGCATACTGGTATGAGTCTGCACCAGTACATATGTTGTAATATGTTTTCTTTATAATAAAATATTGAAGGCTGAGCAACGGCAGCGGTGGTTTTATCCCGACTTGGGTTTCCACCTAAAATCCTAGTGTTCATGTGTGATGCTTTGTGTGATGGTTTGTTCTGTTCTTACTGCACATGTTTACTGTTTATTGAACATATAATGAATGTATGATGGAATAATATAAGTGAAGAATTAATGACATAATTAGATCTCTGTGTATACGCGAGTTTCATAAAGGGTATCCTCGTATATACGCGAGTCTGTATCAGGAAAGTAGCGTATGGGTTTTAGAAGCAAGAAAAAGTTCCATCGTTCCAAATATTTCAAGCAACATTAAAAAACATGTTCCTTGAGAAAGGAAAATCTCACCTGGCGTTTTCCAGACCTCCAAGCCTAGGAAGTAGTGCATGAACCTTAGGTCTTTCGTCTCAAATTCAGAAGCCAACTCCTCCTTACATTGATGAAT